>JAPMUY010001196.1:0-75000 GCA_026901105.3 Galaxias olidus
GAGGGATGACGGAGGGAGAAAGACAGAGGGGGGGGGGAGAGGGATGACGGAGGGAGAAAGACAGGGGGGGGGGGGAGGGATGGCGGAGGGAGAAAGACAGGTAGGGAGAGAGGGATGACGGAGGGAGAGACAGAGGGGGGGGGGGAGAGGGGTGACGGAGGGAGAAAGACAGGGGGGAGAGAGGGATGACGGAGGGAGACAGACGGGGGGGGGGGGGGGGGGGGGGCTGGATGGAGGGAGAAAGACAGGGAGGGGAGAGAGGGATGACGGAGGGAGAAAGACAGGGGGGGGGGAGGGATGACGGAGGGAGAGAAAGACAGAGAGGGGGGAGAGGGATGACGGAGGGAGAAAGACGGGGGGGGAGGGACAGACGGAGGGAGAAAGACAGAGGGGGGAGAGGGATGACGGAGGGGAGAAAGACAGGGGGAGGGATGACGGAGGGAGAAAGACAGAGGGGGGGGAGAGGGATGACGGAGGGAGAAAGACAGAGAGGGGGGAGAGGGATGGACGGAGGGAGAAAGACGAGGGGGAGAGAGGGATGACGGAGGGAGAAAGACGGGGGGGGGGGGGGGGGGGGAGGGATGACGGAGGGAGAAAGACAGAGGGGGGAGAGAGGGATGACGGAGGGAGAAAGACAGAGGGGGGGGGGGAGGGATGACGGAGGGAGAAAGACAGAGGGGGGAGAGAGGGATGACGGAGGGAGAAAGACAGAGAGGGGAGAGAGGGATGACGGAGGGAGAAAAACAGGGAGGGAGAGAGGGATGACGGAGGGAGAAAGACAGAGAGGGGAGAGAGGGATGACGGAGGGAGAAAGACAGGGAGGGAGAGAGGGATGACGGAGGGAGAAAGACAGAGGGGGGGAGAGAGAGAGAGACTATTAGTACACCGTGTATCTCCCTGTCAACACGTCATCCCCACATCCTGATCCTCTGTCCACGCCCAAACCACCATTACAGGGGGAGCAGTTAGCCAGTCTGCCACTAGGGGGAGTAGAGCACCACCGGGGATTCAGCTCCACCAGCCTTTGTCTCAGACACACGGCACCGTGACTAGAGTCCAGAGACCGGGCAGACCGGGCTACGCTAGAGACAGCCTGCACAGAACAACCCCGCGTCACAGGGAGCCAGCTGCAGGACGCCAGCGGCACAGCAATGTCGGTGAATAGGGGACGACTCCAAAACGGGCGGTAAAAAGGAAGATCAGAAAAAAAAAATACTGTATTGCTCCGACACTGTAAATGTTAATTGCAAAAGAGGATCACAGTCAAATAATTGCAAAGATGATCAAAGAAGAATTTTTGCTTACTTGGGAAAATATATTTTTTGGAGACCAGAGATTCCTCTGACCTAGCGACGGAGAGAAAAAAGAGATAGTCAGCTCAGACAATCCTTATCTCTCCTAATTCCCAACTACCTCTCCCCCTCTCCTCCCTTCCGAAAAGGAGGTGGTTGCCATGGTAACCCACACAGGTCTCAAGGAGGTCCAACAGATGGGGCTGACAGGTCTCCCCCCACTCCTCCTTTAGAACAGGCAAACCCCTATGTACACCGCTCACACACATTTACTGGAGACAAGTCCATACACACACACACACAACACGCAGCTCACGTCCAAATAAACACACACACACGCGCACACACAGAAGAAGACACTTGAAAAAGAAACGTCGCTCTTATGGCCCTTAATGTTGACAGGAACCCATAGAGTGAAAAATAAAGTGCATACTTTGAAGTGCAGACTGGTAGTGTGGACTATCCAGCGTGGATAGGGTGGAGCCACAGCAGTCAGAGGGGTGTTGTAACTCTGATGATGATCAGAGACATGATGCCACTCATTACACTGGCCTGGTGGGCGTGGCCCCCTGCCGTGGAGACACAGCTAAATAGGGTTATTATCCGTCTCCAGCTGCACTGGTTCACGTGCTGTGTATGTGTGGTCGCTCTGTCAGAACCCCTCTGCCTCATCGAAGGCTCAGCTCCTCAGTCAGAACGTCTCCCTTTAGCTACTGTCAAGCTTCACTCGCCTTGTCATAGGCTCTCTCTCTCTCTCTCTCTCTCTCTCTCTCTCTCTCTCTCTCTCTCTCTCTCTCTCTCTCTCTCTATATATATATATATATATATATATATATATATATATATATATCTCTCTATATATATATATATATATATATATATATATATATATATATATATATATATATATCTCTCTCTCTCTCTCTCTCTCTCTCTCTCTCTCTCTCTCTCTCTCTCTCTCTCTCTCTCTCTCTCTCTCTCTCTCTCTCTCGTTGAATCCCTCGTTTTCTTTCACTCTCTCTCTCTGTCTTTCCCCTCCTCCCTCTCTCTCGGTGAGTCTCTCTTGCTCCCGTGCTCTCTGATCTGGGCTAATGTAATGTATGTCTCTAATGCCAGAGCTTGCTCATGGGGAGGGTGCGAGGAACGAGAGAGAGAGAGAGAGAGAGAGGAGGCGGAAGTGAAAGAAGAGGGGGAGAAAAGAAGAGTCCCCTGACACTCAGAGACTAGGCCAGACGGGGGGACGACGACAGAAAAAGCCCACCTCAGAACGGGAAGACAAGCAGGCCAGCTGTTGCTAAGGAAGAGAACAGCCAAATGCTGAGGCCAGCGTTTTGCCACAAACAGGTATTGGGTGATCAGAATGTGCTGAGGCAACGCGGGGGCCGGCGACAACCCGCTGACGGAGGCCCCTGCCGGGCCGCGAAACTCTATAGCGGTGACCAACAACAAAAAAACGGCTAGTCATTCCCAGACAGTTACTTAATGGACACATGACACACACTGTTAATGTCACCTCATTAATACTGTTACATTAGACTTTCTCCTCCACTTCTGAGTGCTTCTAAATCATAAAGTTAGTCATATAATAGACAGAGATTATCATTTCTTTTTAGAACACTCTTTTTTTATTTATTTCGGCTGTACTTTCTTGTCCCGTCACTCAAGCCACACGCTGTCAGTCCAAAATGGCCTGATGCCATCAGACAGCCCAGATTCCCTTCGAGTGTTTGGCCGTGTCAACATGACCCGTTAAGGCTAGGGCGGTGGTCCGGGGGGGGGGGGGGGGGCAGAGAACACCACTCTGCACAATGGAGAGGGCAGGGACACGAGGCCAGGCGCCACAGCTGCAGTGCGGCGCGGTCGTCTTTCAAAACAACTTTCTCCGTCTGAGGCACAGCGCTTTTCACAGTCGCGAAGGCACATGGCAGACTTTTTCAAACGGAGCGGTGACGACCATAGACCACGGCTAACTCTGCTGGTCTGTCCATCCAGATGTCATCGAGTGTGCGACTGACGAAAGATAACAGGTGACAAGCCCTGTTTTCTTCGACCTCTTCCTCCTCTCTCTCCCTCCCTCCTCCCAGCTCCAGCCAAGCCCTGTCCCCGTGCACTGGCCCCGCCCCGCCCCCACCCATCTGGGTCAATCACCACGCCTGCGTGGTCGCCCCTCGTCGGAATGCCACCACCCATTCCGTCAGGATGGACGACCCCCGTCGGCTAATCAGCTGGGGAGGCTAGACCTGGCATCAATACCCCTTTGTTTGAGGGGGCCAATCAGATTCCAGCTCTGGGAGGGTTTCTCAGAAGTGGCATGTGGAACGAGGCACCACGACCTCCTATCAAACGTGGGCAGTAGCATCACACTCCTCCTATGACTAGACAAGAATATACTGTAGGTACTATAGACCTGTGAGGCTTGAGTCAAGTGGATGCTGCTAAGAAAGAAATAGCAGTTTGCTTGCTCCCTCGTATGGGACTGCAATGGGCATAAATTATACATACATCACACAAGCACAAGCAGACATATTGAATTGAACAAAATGACAGTGTGTGGACACTCTCTTTAAAACACACGGCCACACAGCGCGAGGTCCTCAAAGGGGTCTGAGTGGGGTTGCTTGAGTTAAAGAACCACTGCCTCCTCCAGCCCTGCTCTGTTCACAGTGGGCTCTCTCATTAGATCTCCCTTTGGAGCCACTGACCGCAAGAAATGAACTAGAATGAGGGGGAAAGGGGGGTTATATATAAGATTATATTATGGGGTAGTTTTACCATTCAGGTCTCCCTTCATAAAAACACCAAAGAAATCCCTTGCTCCTGAAAGTATGAAATGTGTCTTTTTTGAAAATGTAAAAAGAAATTGTTTTTTGTAGTGGAGACAGACTTTAATGGTTAGGGACAGCAGAAGAATACAAAAACAAAAAGTAACCAGCGAGGCTGAGAAGCAAACATCCTGGATGTAAGCCGTGAGGTCCGCTGGTTGCCTAGCAGCAATGTTGATCCAGCGATTATGAGTGAGCTGTAAAAGTATGGGAGGCGTGGCCTGGATTGTGATGTCACTGACTTTCTTTTAAAACCGTATTCCTTATAGTGTCATATTACACCCTCCATAAAATCCAGCCTCCTCTATTGACACCATTTCACTTCCATTACAGCACTTCCTGGTTGTCCTAAATAAATACCTCCCTCCCCCAACTATGATGTAACTGTCCCCATGGCAAAGTGTGCCTGGGAAGCGGGTCAGAGAGGGGGTAACGGGTGGAGCGGCCGGCTGGAGAGGGGCTTCAGACGACCGCTGCAGTGCCGCTAAAATGGGCCGCCATGAAGCTCCAGGGGCTGTAACCTTAGATTACCTCCAACAACATGACACAGATTGAAGGGAAAATACTCTTAAGTAATCAATGGTGGCCAGTAGGCTGTTGCAAACCAGAGTCCAGCTGAATGTGCCTCTGGTCTGTAGTGGCGTGACAGAAACAGCTGTCATGGAAATTAGGATTTCTCTGGGATGAAATGGATTCAAGAAAAATATCAAATTTTCAACACATATATTTGTCATTATTGATATTATTTGTCTCAAAGTGTTGCTTATTTACCCCGTCCAGCTGGTTAGCACTATAACTCTGTTTAGAAAGTGAAAATAAACTTAAGTAAAATCCCTCTTCTCCCTCTTTTCCATCTTTCTGGAACTTTCCGCTGTGCCTATCTGCCTGTCGGCCCAGACGATCAAGTATCCTCTGTGGCGCGGGGATTACAGCAGCTAGAGACGGCTTTCTGACTTGAGCACACACAAACACCAACACAAAACCATGCTCATACGCACACACTCACACTAGCGTGCATGGAAGCCACCAGATGAACACACGAGCTCCTTCAGTCAGAAAAAAGTTCTGGCAAAGCAACAAACTGGAAGGGAGGGGCACATTTTAAGCGGGAGCTAAACACGGACACAAACACAGCCCCAAAACACCGGAATGCCAGGGCTCCAAAGAAAAGACGCTTCTGTTTGAAAATGTCAGCTTCTCTAAGCTACTCCGTTACGAAACAATTTGTATTGAATATCGCATGCCTTATTAGGACAAAGCAGAATCTACTGACTGCCTCCTCAAATACTGGGCGGTTAGACTTCTTCAATTGTACAACTTCATTCAGGCATCGATTAGGGCTTTGAACGCCCCCTGGGAAGGTCCCCGCTGGATGTGGGCTAAGCCTCCAAACCAAGTTGCTGTGGAAACAAAGCTCAGCCTCGAGAAAGGCCTCCAAAGCTACCCTCCCTGTCACGAAACCGCTCACCGTCCACCATCTTTTTCTGTTTCCAATTCATTTGCAGATGGATTCAGCCAGCGCATCCCTAATTACCCCGGCAACCCACCGTCCGCTCGAGCGAAGCCACTTAACCGCGACTCCGCGGGGGTCACGTGACTCAGCGGAATGCGAGCGTGGGTCACGGCGGGATCCTGAGTTCAGGAGTGAACCGCTCGTGCGCCCGCTTGGCTCGTGTTCCCGTTCAGGCTTGCAGCTGTGCTGTGTGCCCTCCACTGAAAAACAGAGCGCAGTGAGTCACTCCATCCAACACTCAATAGCTGAGGAGCTCAAGGACGCTGGCCTCTACTATATCTGGTACTTACCTAAACTATCTGCTTCTTCTGAGCAATATTTACCAAGGGGGAAATAAATATTGGATAGGCGGTTTTTGATCCCTCCTTTGTCAGCCAACCAGACAAGGTGAAAACTAAGAATGACTGATTCTCTGGTCTTGTACAGAAGTGAAAAAATACGCTTTAAGATCGATGACAAGTACAAGTAGTGGATCTGACATTTTTCTGCCTATGGAGGGCTGTTCAGCGGTAGGGACAAGAGGGTGCACTGCGGGCCTTACCTGCTGAGACCAAAACACTTGTCTTTTGAGGATGCAGGAGACGGGGGAACGTGTTCAGGAGGAGAGCCTCAGGGTCTGGCCTGGAGGACAGAGCAGACAGGAGGGGCATGCGTTAGAGAGGGACTGGGTCACATGCCCGGGTGGACGTCAGAACAGACATCCGGTGTAGGATGAGAAAACAGACAACCATTAGTTTAAATACAGAGTTGGTAAGGTCACCCATGTGTGTGCTTGACCGCACAGCCACACACATACACATGTGCACGGCAGCACAGCTAGCCCCATAATTGCACAGACAGTAAGACAGACAGACAGACAGACAGACAGACAGACAGACAGACAGACAGACAGACAGACAGACAGACAGACAGACAGATATACTAAATACATGTAAATATAAAACATACTGATAGACAGATATACAGCCAGATAGACTGAATGCCAACCAGCCAGCCTGCCAGACAGCCCTGGGCCAGAACTAGTGACCGGCAGGCCCTTCTCTCCAGGGAAGTGGCTCCACATCCATCTCTCTGCTGGCATCACCCCCCCCCCCCCATCCCCCTTTCCCTCCACATGGGCCATGTTGGCTACTACAATCACTTGATGGACCAATGGAGCAGAGAGGGGAAGCACATAAACAGCGGAGGAAAGGCAGATAGAGAAGAAAAGAATCGAATAGAACAGAACCGAATAAAACAGAACAGAACACAACACAACACAACACAACACAACACAACACAGCACAGCACAGCACAACACAGCACAGCACAGCACAGCACAGCACAGCACAGCACAGCACAACACAACAGACCGCAACGCAACGCAACGCAACGCAACAGAACAGAACAGAACAGAACAGAACAGAACAGAATAGAATAGAATGGAATTGGACAGCAGTTTGGTCGAAGAAGGAGAGGATCTAAAAAGGTGGACAGATGAGTACAAATAGATTGCTTTTGTGTAACCATGGAAACCAGACTGCAAGCCACCAAGCCCATAACTGAAGGCAAGACTTTGTCGGTAAGTGCAGGGGATGTCAAAAGACTCGAAGCCTTTTGCCGGCCATGATAGCTGCATCTGTTGGTCGCTGAACTTCCAGTATGTCACCAAAGAATAGCATCTGATACTGGAATTCTTGGAAATGATCCTGTACTTCTTGGGATTCATCCAAAGTGGCTAAGCCAGATAACAGGAAGAACTGTATTTGTTTAAAAGAAGTGCGTATATTTACATACTTACAGACACACAGAATGACTGACAGGGAGGCAAGCAGACAAACAGAGGCACAAACTGACAGTCAGACAGACAGACAGACAGACAGACGGATAGGCAGACAAGCAGACTGACAGACAGACGGACGGGCAGACAGACAGACGGGCAGACAGACGGGCAGACAGACAGACACGCAGATTGACAGACAGACAGACAGACAGACAGACAGGCAGACAGATAAATAGACAGACAGTAGTAGAGGAAGATTGACAGACAGACAGACAGACAGACAGACACGCAGATTGACCGACAGACAGACAGACAGACAGACAGACAGACAGACAGACAGACAGACAGGCAGACTGAAGGCAGTGGTGCAGAGTCACTACAAGGAGCGTCCTGTCCAGAGAGAGAGAGAGAGAGAGAGAGACAGAGAGATTCAGATTCCACTAGTCTCTGTTGGAGACAGTGACCCCAACGGTGACCGTCCAGCCCATGACCGGTCCTGACAGCCTTGGCCCTTGCCTAGGCTAACCTCGGACAGGAGAAGAGGAAGAGGATGGTGAAAGGTGAAGGGAAGAAGTTGAGAGGGAGAAAAACAAAGGAGACAACTGTATGGGAAGCGGATAAAAGAGAGAGGGAGGGAGAGACGGGATGAAAAGAGGAGCTCTTAATCCACAGTGTTAGTTCCTTCCCCATGTTGGAGTGTTACATCAGGAAGTCCCTCCTAATCTCCCAGGAGCCCTAAATAACTGGCAGACAGACACACACACACACACACACACACACACACACTGTATAATACTATTATAACAGCTCATTGAACTCACGTGCACTTCTGATTTCCAAAGGCCAAGCCATATTGTCAGTACAAACTAAAACAGATGATGTCAGTCAGATAAGCAAGAAAAATGAACCAAACAAGCACACACACACACACACACACACACACACACACACACACACACACACACACACACACACACACACACACACACACACACACACACACACACACACACACACACATACAAAGACAGGCTGACTCCACCATAAATCTTCAGGACCACATTTCACACTCACTCGTACAAAACACCCATACCCATTGATGTTTCAGTGATTATTGATTAGATATGTCTTTTGTGACAGTTAATCCAGTTAGTTGATTTTCTAAAGTCCCCCCCTCCCCCCTCTCCACATCACCCAGTCCCTCATGTATAATTCACCTGCATCCCTGTCTGTCTGTCAACCCAGACAACACACTCACTGACATTCCGATGACTGTGTTGACCAGAGAATGAAAAATAAATAAATAAATAATACAGCAAATGATTTTCTGGCCCCCTATCACTCGTGATTAGACCTTTGCAAGGGCAAAATGGCATTGATAAATCATAATCCCAAACCTAAGACCAAGCGATTTTAATGCCGAGTTTCAAAGCTTGAGATTTATTTTATCTACCCTCTTCTGACGAAAAGCTCCATTACCAAAAAAAAGATAAGCACACTTTGATTCTTTATGTAATGACTGTGCTGTGGTGAGGGTTTCCGCAGGGTTTGTTCTGTCTATGGGTTCTGTGTTAGGTCAGCTTGTCTGAAGAAAGAGGAAAAATGATCCTTCATTATGAGAGGTAAGAGCCTGCAGAAAATGAATACAAGTGCATTACTGTTTTGTTATTGAGCTCCCCTAGTTATCCCCTACTGGCGCTGCAGGCCTGGCGACCACAAAGTTGTGGAGCGCAGCTGAGCTCAGGCACACACACACACACACACACACACACACACACACACACGAACCCCAGCCCACACTGTCACAAACACATACAGGCATAATCACATGAAACCAACATAAAGACAATAGCACAAGCTCAAAAGGAAGTGCCTGCACCCTTTGACAAACTGGAACACACAGACCTTGGCAATGCGCACACAGAACCCCTAACACAAGTTTCTCCTCAGTCTTCATATGAAGATGACCACCTTAACCTCCATGTCTGCTCTGTGTAACCCCCCCACACACTGCTCCTCAGTCTTCATATGAAGAGGACCACCTTAACCTCCATGTCTGCTCTGTGTAACCCCCCCACACACTGCTCCTCAGTCTTCATATGAAGAGGACCCCCTTAACCTCCATGTCTGCTCTGTGTAACCCCCCCACACACTGCTCCCCAGTCTTCATATGAAGATGACCACCTAAACACCATGTCTGCTCTGTGTAACCCTCACACCTCCTCAGTCTTCATATGAAGATGACCACCTTAACCTCCATGTCTGCTCTGTGTAACCCCCCCACACACTGCTCCCCAGTCTTCACATGAAGAAGACCCCCTTAACCTCCATGTCTGCTCTGTGTAACCCTCACACCTCCTTAGTCTTCATATGAAGAAGACCCCCTTAACCTCCATGTCTGCTCTGTGTAACCCTCACACACTGCTACTCAGTCTTCCACTGTCTTCCCTCTCCCCTCCAGCCCAGCCTACGTTTTCTCTTCTCCATAATCGGCCTCTCGTCTCTCCTCCTCCTCTCCTCTCTCTTTCCCCGGGAGAACGAGGGAGGAACGGACGTTGGAAAAAGAAGAGGAGGGTGAAGGAGGGAGGAGGTACAGGACCGTATCCTTTCTTCTCTCTCATAATAAATATGAGGCAAAGGAAAGGAGGAGAAATAAGGCGGAGACGGAGGAGGTAAACGAGGAGAATGAGGGGGAGAAAGAGAAGAGCGAGGAGGTAAAAGGTGGGATGGATTGAGAGGGGATTGGGCTGACAGCTGGGCACTAAACTGGAGTAAGAGCCCTGAAGTGGTCACTAGTCTAGACCTGTCTGTGCAGTCCCTCTCTCTCTCTCTCTCCATGTTGACTCTTTCAAATATCTGCATTCTCGACACACGGTGTTGACATGACCGACTGCAGGCTGCCATTGCTGAGGGCAAGATTCCTGCCAGGTTACATAAACCAGCCCAGGTGCACTGCACATCAGGAACAGACACACACACACACACACACACACACACACACACACACACAGAGACACACACACACACAAACACACACAGACCTTTGGGGGACAGTTGCCATTTTCAGTGTCAGCAGGTGTTACTGGTATGCCGGCGTTGACTGAGCGTCCACTGAACTTTAGCACGTCTGTCTACAACATCCACAGCGCCAGCTCACCACACACAAAGGACAAAGAATCCATTTCATGACTCAGTGGAAAGGGTCACGTTGGTGCGGGGCGTCCTTCAAGAATCGCCCGCTCTACGCATTGACCAGAGGTTCTGAGTAAGACCCAGACACACAAAGAAAGAAAGGGAATTCAAGGGAGGAGGTTAAAAACAGCCATCGTGACTCTCCGCTCCCTAACGCCCGCAGACCAAAGGCCTGCCGAGACCGGGATTGTCTCCAAGATCCCGCTAAATGACAGCGAGCCCAGTCGTCACATGGTCATAGCAGTGGGACACTTGTTAGTCGGTGTTTCCACTCACATCCATCGATATGCAAATGCACCTACCGACCGGGCGTCTTCCCGCCCCCTGGCCGCTGACTGGAGCCGTTTGGCGAGCGGCAGAGGCAGGTCTGACACCAAAACTATGTGACCTCTCCCTCTCCCTTTGTCTCCGCCTCTCCCACGGCCTGCTCCGCCAGCGACGGACCGCAGCAACAGTTGGGATCCGGGGCGTGAGGCCCTCTGCCTCCCTGCCAGGCGGTGACCTTCCTCCTAGGGTGTGGGGTTGGCAGCGGGCCACCCGGGTGGGTGGGGGGTTTACGGCTCACTGGCGTGCCAGCAACAGGGACAGGGGGAGGGGGGGAGGGGGCATGGAGGGGACACGTCCTTGCTGGAGTGTCAGAGTCGATTTGTCGGGAGAGGTACACGGGAGGGGCTGCCGGGAGAGCTGCCCAGCAACCAGAGAGAGAGGGAAGGAGAGGGAGGAAGACTGTCACTGTGGATGTGACAGCTAGCCGCGTGACTGGAAGCACCCTCACTCAAACACACACACACACACAGAGAGATAGATGATCCACACAATATGATCTGATCTGATCAACCACCCTCTCCCCCCAACCTCACCGGCGGGGCTCAGAGCATGCAGGCCAGCACGCACGCACGCACGCACGCACGCACGCACGCACGCACGCACGCACGCACGCACGCACGCACGCACGCACGCACGCACACACGCACACACACACACACACACACATGGCTAGAACCGCACCGCAAGGGCTCTCTCTCTGTAGAGAACGGCATTACGTCATTGCGACCGTGAGCTGCTCCAGACACTTCTCAGTGTGTGGGGGGCTATGGAGACGGGGAGGGAAATGTCTCATGTGGTCAGGCTGTGTTGTCCTATCGGTATTCCTCAGAGCACGGGCTAACAAGCCGGAATAACAGGAATCCCTGTGGACAGACCAGAGACCCCCGCATAAGAGGAACCATCCCATTAATCTACTAGATATGAGATGTGAATCGGGATATAAAGTAATTAGTAAATTGATTTAGTTGGAGGGATTTATCATACCACTGTTGTATATGCACCTGATGCAAACTAGTCGTGAAGGAATTTATAGAAAAAACACACACACACAAAACACACACACACAGGGTACATAGAAATAGACATGCCACACATATGTACACGCACACCCACGCTGTCTCTTCCGCTCTATGAAAAGAACGGAAAACACACACACACACACATACCACAGCACCTTGGCTCCCTAGGGGGTAAGCCAAGCTGTCCAAATGTCTGGAATAATCCCTCCTGTGTAGACAGGGAGCATCCCTTTTCCATCCAAGGACACACGTACATGCACAGGTCTCCTATCAAACCACACTGCAGAGAGTGAGCGGTGAGCAGAGGATCATAACACGCACGCTATCGACATCCGTCCACCAAAGAGGGAGTACAGCTGGAAAAACCCACAGGTACTTTGCCACAATAGATGATTGAAAAGTGAAGGACAGCGACAAATACAGAAATAAGGACAGAGATAGAGGGGGGGGGGGGGGGGGGGGTAGAGAAAGTAGAAAAGACAGAGATTTGAGTTCCAGTTTTAAAACGTCTTTATGTGCCCGCTAATTTGTGGTTTGTACACTCAACTAGACATGAATCA
The DNA here is from genome assembly GCA_026901105.3 of Galaxias olidus. Classification (NCBI taxonomy): domain Eukaryota; kingdom Metazoa; phylum Chordata; class Actinopteri; order Galaxiiformes; family Galaxiidae; genus Galaxias; species Galaxias olidus. The sequence goes on from JAPMUY010001196.1 coordinate 12,488, forward strand.
GGAAAAAGATGAAAGATTATTGCTATCAAGGAGACTGTTGGAGTAGTACACAGTAGCAGAGGCTACTCTAGGCTAAACTGAAGCCGGTAAGAGAACACTGTAAACAAATCCTAGGAAGAATTACGAAAAAAGAGCCATTCGTTTTAAAGGCAATGTGTCTTTTTCTCCACAACATTCTTACTACAGCTGTAAACATCAATAATGGAACACAAGATACAAAAACAAACAACTCAACGACCAGGGAAAGGAAAACAGGAGCCGGCAATAATAGAAATCAAGTCGGTCCACAGACTCCCATCAGCCTCTGCTGGTCAACTGGAGCCCAGAACGCTGACCAATGCAACAGACACCGAGAAAGAGATATGGACGGAAATAAAGAAAGATAGAAAAAGATGGGGAGAGAGAAAAAGAGAGAGAGAGAGAGCAAAATGGAGGGAGAGGTAAGAGAGAGAGAGCGTGCATGGTAGAAGAAGACGAAGACTGACGGTGTTTGAGAGAGAGAAATGGAGAGAGAGAGACAGAGAGAGAGAGAGAGATGCCCCAGTCGTGTCCGATCTTCACCAACAAAAAAGAGACAGCAGGTGACAGATCTATGCACCAGGATAACCAGACCAGTGTGCACACACACACACACACACACACACACACACACACACACACACACACACACACACACACACACACCTTACCTGGCTGGGTGTGGCAGTTATCTCTCGTTGTTGTGTGTCTGCTCCGAGGCTAGTTATGGAGGCTGTGAGTCCTGCAGAGAAACAGAGGGAGAGGGAGTGTGAGGAAGGGAGGGGCAATAAAAAAAGAAGAGAGAGAGGGAGAGGGAGAGAGAGAGAGAGAGCAGAAGACTAGCAGCGACGGCAGAGACGGACGATTCCTGTCGTAGAGTAGCCGGCGAAATGAGACTGCAGCTCAGACACACTCCCTCACACACACACAAACAAACACACAAACACACACATCCATAACTCGGTAACACACGCGCCGGCACACCGCCTCGGAAGCGTAGGCTCCCACCCCCCTTCATTCACACACACACACACACACGCACACACACACACACATGCACACACACCTACCCCGAGACAGCAAGAAGCATGTGTGTGTATGTATGTGTGTGTGGATTTGTGGGCATGTGTGTTTATGTATGCAGCATAAGGTAGTGGAAGCAAGAGAGGGTTCTGCCTTGGCTGAAAGAGTCAAATGTGTGTGTGTGTGTGTGTGTGTGTGTGTGTGTGTGTGTGTGTGTGTGTGTGCACGTGTGTGTCTATCAGTCATTTATTTTGAATGAGGATCTTAGCCTCTGTCAGTTGAAGGATTAGATGCTGAGTTAATGAAAGAATTGATCATGACATGACGTGCTGAATCAGACCCTTCTCCTCAAAGCTCTGTTCATATGCCTCCAGTTTACTATGTGAAATTATGTTTATGTAAATTTCTGAGTAGCGGGTGTGTGTGTGTGTGTGTGTGTGAGGAGGGGTGGGGGCTTGCCCCATACTGAATAATTGCTCTGTCCCGATGCTCATTTGCAGGCACGGTCGACTGCAGCAGGGAGACAAAGAACTGAGAGCCAAGCAAGAGCAAAGAGGAGCGAGAGAGAGAGAGAGAGATAGAGAGAGAGAGACATAGAGACATAGAGAGAGAAAGAGAGAGAGAGAGACATAGAGACATAGAGAGAGAGAGAGAGAGAGAGGGAGAGAGAGAGAGAAAGAAACAGAGAGAAAAAAGAGGGAGCGAGAGAGAGAGGGGGAATAGAGTAAGAGAGAGAGAGGAGAAAAAAAGAGGGAGAGAGCAGCACTGCAGAGCGTGCTCACAGAGACCAGCAGACAGAACCAGCAGCAGTGAACGTTTTCCTCCTAAAAGCCTCAGACCCACTCCCCGTTCCACCAGCCACAAACCAGCAGCAGTGAACGTTTTCCTCCTAAAAGCCTCAGACCCACTCCCCGTTCCACCAGCCACAAACCAGCAGCAGTGAACGTTTTCCTCCTAAAAGCCTCAGACCCACTCCCCGTTCCACCAGCCACAAACCAGCAGCAGTGAACGTTTTCCTCCTAAAAGCCTCAGACCCACTCCCCGTTCCACCAGCCACAAACCAGCAGCAGTGAACGTTTTCCTCCTAAAAGCCCCAGACCCACTCCCCGTTCCACCAGCCACAAACCAGCAGCAGTGAACGTTTTCCTCCTAAAAGCCTCAGACCCACTCCCCGTTCCACCAGCCACAAACCACATCATACGAGATCTGCTTTTAGCACACGACCAGCCAAGCTAGCTAGCACGTCCACGTCGCAGGACGTGTCGTCAAACACTTTCTCATCCAGCACAGTCAGTACAGGAGATTTTCCAGTAATTCCTTGTTTATTGAATGAATGAAGATGGAACAAACCTGTAGAACAAAAACCATGAGGATTGAATAGATGATGGCTAAATGTACGGATGGACAGCCTCTTAGCTCTTAGCCAGCCATTCAGAGCTGTGTATTTCTTCCAAAAGGAAGGGACCACTTTTAGCCTTAATGACCTCATCCTACACACAGGCTAACCACAATGCTAACATACGGTCTGATGCTTCAATGGAAGGGCCTACGTTCCCTGTCCTCATCTGAGGGTTTTGGCCATGGCTCTGCAGCTCCAGGGCATAGGCTGTGGCTAGTGAGGATTGACTGACCATCAAGGGAAGCCCAGAAGGAACTGACAGAAATGACACCGGTCAGGAGAGAAGTTGGCCAGTGGTTGTCAAAATCAATCAATCGTTAATGATTCCCAATCTTAATGAAAACTAAACCTGTGTTCTTCTGTTTTTAAAAGTGACACCAAATGTTGACTCAATTACATGGCACACATTCTGAGAGTGAAAAGGAGTGAACTGAAAAAACATTGTGTGGAGAAAAGATGGGAAGAATAGACTGAGTATTCTATTTAGTGTAAACAGTCACTAGCCTTAAGTCGTACCCCCCCCCCCCTCCCCCCACATCCACCATTGCCAGCCTTTCAATTTAGCCTCTGATTACAGCATGTTGGTTTTCAGACGACAGCAGATGAGTGGGCCATTACCACCACAGCGAGAGACACTGTTATCATGCTGTCACTCTTTCCAAATTATCAAGTAATTTATGGCACACCATTCTAAACTGAAAACAAGTCATGTTTCTAAACTCAACTCCCCCCAAAAAACAAGTATACTAGAAAATAAGTGTTTGTTTGTTTAGGTTGCACACTTGATTCAGTTGCAGTTTTGCTCACCGGCATTTCCCTAATATTCCCACAGTAAAGGGACCTACTTAGTGCCTCAATCCCCTGTAAACAGTGTTCTCTAGACCCATTGTCACCTCTAATTAGAGATGTAGGTAGAGCCTGCTGGTAAGTAGGCTTAGAGCCCCAAAGTTAATACAGCACTGGTGTTTTAAAATGGCGTTTCCATATATCAGTAGCCCTGGCTTTTAATTTATTTGCATTACGCTGGTGGGCTATTCAAATCTAGTGTTAGCATAGCATTGCATAGTAGATGCCATAGCATTAGCAGTACCCCAGCTTTAGATATTTTTAGGGCAGTATCGAATCTCCTCTGATCAGCAACTAGAGGACACAATAAACCAGCTGCTAGCAATGCTAACATCATGCTGCTACAACTACTACTTGTTAAGATACACAGACGCCGGCTGGACCAGTGCTTACCAGAATATAAAGTGTATTTACTTTTGTGAGAATAGAGGCATACAGGCAATTATTGTTGGTCAATTGCATGCACTTTAGTTTAGGAAGCTAACCTGATGTCCATTGCTAGTAGCTAGAAAGACCAATAGTTTAGCCATAGCTCTAAGGCATTGAGTGCCACAAAGGGTAAATAGAATCCTCTGATGTATTTTTTTTTTGCTAGACTAGAATGAAAGCCCAGTACTGATCCCTGAGATTACCCCAAATTAAAAGGTAGGCTAATCCTATTCCCGGATTGAAGGGCTGCTTGGGGTGATTTCTTTGCGCGGGTCGGCCTGGTCCCCCAGCATGATGGTGACATGGTGAACGCCGTGATCGGGATTAAGAAGGAGATCACCGTCTCCATGTAATCCGACGGGACCCGTCCATCCAGATTTGGACAGACCCTAAATACAAGAGATTTCAGAGAGACGAAGCCGATCAGCAGACCATTGACCAAAATATGTAACGGCCTGTCACCATAGTGATGGCGGAGGGCTCATAGAAATGCAGCCAAAGGAAATAAGACTCGAAGACTCTAAAGAAGAAATAATAATTTACATTACTTCATCATCATATAACACTATGATTGCAAATCCTACGAAGAAATAAGTAGGAAAAATAAATGATTCCCGGTTAGTTTACGAATCCCTTTCCTTTTCCTCTCCCTGGCACTTGCTTACCTCTGCTGACGGACTACCCCTCTCCACCTGGATTTTTAAGTCCCTATAAACTACAGTCTCTATCAACCATACCAACACTCAGTTCTTCATAGGCCACAGACACACACACCCACCTGGAAATTCTTGAGTGAGTTAGCTAAGCATCGGCAAAGGGCAGCAAACAGTTAAAGGACTGCAGTATTGCAACAGGAAGCATACCAAATAATCTATCGATTCATTCTACACAAGAACGTGAAAACTAGTGCAGTGTATAAAATACTTGACATGGAATCATAAAAAATAAATGAAAGTGAAATTGCTGTTCAGTGCGGAAATAACTCAACTGTTATACTCATTAAACTTTAACACAGTTGAAGTGTACATCTCTCCTTCCATTTAAAAAGGGGTGTCCAATAGTAGAAAAATCCTGTGTAGAATAGGTGTAATGAGCAGAATGATTCCATGTAAACGTATCAGTGTTACAGGGACATTACAGGGACGAGGGCATTAGATAGACGTTGCCATGGGAGATGGTTCTCCTGCTGACTCTGCATGGCAGAAAAGGAGCCGTGTCCCCACCACACACTCCTGAATTCTATAATGCATGACACTTCTACTCATTCCAGCTCTGTGGCGTCCACACCCCAATTAGAAAGCTCTAAGTGATCTCAGCCCATTATGCTAATGGACTTTCAACATGGACTCACTCGTCCCTTATACTGATTAAAACCTAGCTAGCTAGCAGATGCATTACCCCTTTGCCATCCCTGAAGCACAGACAGAGAGACAATTCGATGTTTAACATCCATGGTCAATGTGGATAGACAGCTATTGCTAAAAACCTACTTTGATATGAGCTAAAGGGAACCATGTTGAACATTGGGCTTTGGTTTGCAACACGGGATGATCTGAGTTGAGACCATGGAAAGCTTTTTATCCAAATCCATTCTGCTGTACTTCAGCCATTTTGCTGATGTTATTGGCAAAACGGGGGCAGAAAGCAGACCTTAGCCACATGCCAGGTAGATCAATGCAGGGAAATGCTTTTGACTTTATTTTTACTTTATTTTTTATGCAGTTAGAGAACTGAGGATTTATATATACAGCTAAAAGGACAAATTCTTGAGTTCAACGATCAATTATTCATCAAAATTCAATAATTAAGAATGCGCATTTCTTCTTTCAAGCAAATGTCCTACAAGTACCCTTAAGGACTGCTATCAATGCTTTAAAACCAAAAATGTATCCGTTTACATTAAGGCCTTGGTTCAATTCATCCTCCATGCTAAAATAGATAGAAGCACAGTCTCTGTTCTGGAGACCAGCCCCCCAAACCACATCCCGCGGTCAGAAGCCCTAGTGTTCAGCCACGGTCAGAAGCCCTAGTGTTCAGCCACGGTCAGAAGCCCTAGTGTTCGGCCGCGGTCAGAAGTCCTAGTGTTCAGCCACGGTCAGAAGCCCTGGTGTTCAGCCGCGGTCAGAAGCCCTAGTGTTCAGCCACGGTCAGAAGCCCTAGTGTTCAGCCGCGGTCAGAAGCCCTAGTGTTCAGCCGCGGTCAGAAGCCCTAGTGTTCAGCCACAGTCAGAAGCCCTAGTGTTCAGCCGCGGTCAGAAGTCCTAGTGTTCAGCCACGGTTAGAAGCCCTAGTGTTCAGCCACGGTCAGAAGCCCTAGTGTTCAGCCGCGGTCAGAAGCCCTAGTGTTCAGCCACGGTTAGAAGCCCTAGTGTTCAGCCACGGTCAGAAGCCCTAGTGTTCAGCCGCGGTCAGAAGCCCTAGTGTTCAGCCGCAGTCAGAGCCAGGGGCATTGGGCTTCCAGCTCGGATGAAAGCTCCAGCCACCGTCTCGACAAATCACCCCCAACACCGGGAGCAAAATGCCAAGTCACCATCTCTAGGGCCCCGGGATGGAGAGAGCGATAGAAACAGGGACATTGGGAAAAAAGCAGTCTGTGAAAGGTCTATAATAACATAGTTTGATCGTCCGACTGAATAGAAAAAAAGTAATTGGTTCTAGGTTAAACATTACTTGGTCACTTACAACAGAATTAGATGATGTTGCCCCATAAAGTCCCTCTCAGCAGAGACCAGAATAAGTAGCAAAATCTCACCAAATGTAATTACGTAACCATGATCAGAAGGACCCAACGCTGATAATTACAGTATGCTTTTGGAAAGATGCACAATAGAGGTCTCTCTTATGCAACAGTCCGGCGGAACAACGCAAGACAAGAGGCCGCTTGTGTGGAATGGATGGGAACTGTTCTGTCTGAAAATAATCCTCTGGGCACTGTTGTTTCTCAGGGGGGTGACACACGCGCACACGCGCGCACGTGCACACCCGCACATGCGCACACACGCACACACGCACACACACAGTCTGAAGCTGGCCCTCTGTCCTACCGCCTTTCTCTCTGATATTTCCCTCTCATAAAAGGACAGCACACAGGAAGTTCATCCAATGTGAAAAATGCCTCTGTCAGGGAGGCCACTTGAGAGCAGCAGTAATCTGGAGCATACAGGAAATGGAGAGAGTCAGTGGACGTCTGTTTGTCTCTGTGTGTGTGTGTGTGTGTGTGTGTCTGTGTCTGTATATGTAAGGGTCGCGGTTGGTTACATCATAGAAATTTAGAAATTGGGTGCGTAGAACAGACATGCACTAGGACACACAAGATGGTTTGAACCATGTCTAAAGGAACAGAAAATACACTTTTATTACATTTTCTAGCCAAAGAGGAACCAAACAGCCACTATAGTGGATTCCTCAATTAAAGAGCGCATCTATTCTACTCTTTATATATCTATGGTTGACACGGTGCTGGGATCTAGGGGGTGAGGCAGCAGTCAACTGGTTTTATAGACCTTTCATAAACGTGTGAGGGTGTGTGCCTAACAGCGAGTGTGGTGTGTGTTTGTGGTGGGTGAATGTCTGCCAGATTTGGGGGATTTGTGTATTTACGTTTGCCTGTGTGTGTGTGTGTGTGTGTGTGTGTGTGTTTGCCCGTTCAGCAGCGACCACAGGGTGTAGCCCTGCTGTTTGATGTTTCCCCTAGCACCCTGCTCTAAACTATAACCCAGGCTACTGTACTGTGCGTCCACAGTCACCCACTGAACCCACATGTGAGAATGGAAAAATGACGACACAGTTGTCCTGTGGCACACTGCCTTATTTATAGCTGTTGCATTGCTCCTCTTAGGTCAAACAGTGTTTACAAGCATTCGACAGTCAGGAGGGCTAGAGGGAAAAGTGAAGACAGAGTCGTAGGCAAACAAAAAAATATTTCTACTACTGTGCGAGTCGGTCAAATAGGAGTGGAGTTCACACAAATGGTCAAGATATGCAGCTATAAGTCTGCCAAAACACATGCTATCAAGCATTAGACAGGTTCAGGCAATGGTTTTTGATCTTTTCTGTATAATCATCACTTGGTTTAAAAAATGTAATCTTTGTAGGTGACGTTATGTAACAACCAGCTTATGGATAACACACAATGTATAAGGCTTTCCATAAGCAGTGGGCCTGCATCGAAAGCATTTAGGAAGTTGTTCCACTGAAGTGAACAAAACGCACATGAACAGAGTACATGCATACTCAAACACACACACACACACACACACACACACACACAAACACACACACACACACACCCCTTTCCCTCCCTTGAGTGTTTAGCGACCCTGGGTCAGTGCCTTGCTGGCTCTGTAGCGCGGGGAGGGTTAGGGCTCTAGTTTGTAGCCGGCGCGCCCGTCTGATCTAAGCCTTTCCCGTGTGGGGCTCCAGACCTCCACCCCGAGGCCCATCTGCTCTGCATTAGCCCTCAGCCAGGGCCCTGATCCTGGACCCGGAGACCAGCAGGTCAGACACTGGGTTCAAAAGCCCCAGGACCACTGGGAGGTGATTCAATCATTACGTCAAGTGACAGATTCTGTACATTTCACAACACATTGTTTTGTAGTTTGGATCTACTTTACTTGCCCGTGTCTTGATCTGTTTCGAGTGTTCTGAAGGCTTTTTAAAAGTCCTGTGGTTATATTCTTCCCCTTAAGCTAAATTCTTTAACTATGTTAAAAGGAACCATGTCAGCTGCTTATTTAACACAAATATTACAGCCAAGATAAAATGTATCCCTTCTGCACTTAGCATCTTCTGTACGGATACTATTAAAGCAATCCCATCACATTTCTCCCTTGTTTCACCACCATCATTGTCTTCATTGGACTTTCTCAATGAATCAGCAAGTAGCTTGATTTAGAAAACTCAGAGTAGGGATTGGGATCATTACCTCAGCTAGAAGGAGCAGACCGTGTGTGTGTGTGTGTGTGTGTGTGTGTGTGTGTGTGCTGTGCAGGCCCAGGCCTGGAGCTGAGGGGAGAAAACACATGGTCCCGGGAGCGAGGGGAGAGAGGGGAGCGAGGGGAAAGGCGGACACGGAAGCCTCTGGAAGTCATCAGCGGGCTAACAGGCAGACTGACAGGGTGGAGGAGTGCAGCTGTTTGGGACATGTACAGCTTCTTGAAGAGGATGTCAACACACACACACACACACACACACACACACACACATACACAGACACACAGACACACACACCCACGGACAGGCACACACACACACACACACACACACACACACACACACAAACACCCACCCACAAGTCTTACCACCGTACTGCATTAACCAACCAGTAAAAATTGGAAAGGCGATCAATCCAGGCTCAGCAAGACCTCACAGCACACTATAGGTGCTAATTCAAATACATAGTGGCCATGCAAATCAAAACACAACATTACGCCTCCAGCAAATTGAGGGAGCGCCATGGCAGCTGGTCAGCATTGGGCTGGCGTCCACCGCTCAAAGCAGACTGGCCAGGGAAGAGGCCAAAACAAACAACTCACACTCATTTTCCCTCCACACCAAGTCCAATCAGAGGCTAGGAAAAGGGAAACCATGGAATCCCACAATTGTAGCGGGAAAGATGGAGAGGGAAAGTAAGGAAAGAAACCGGTACAATTGTTGAAGCAGAAGAAACCATAAACTGTAGAAGCAAAGAAAAACGGCAAATGCCTCTGTTTAATAATTCATGCTCTTGCTGTCGGCTCCAGCTAAATACTTCTCCCTATTGCTGTGTCATAGATTCTACCACTTAAATCTGCATAGTACAGAGCTGATTGCAGTGCATTTGTTTGTCCCAAAAGGCCTACCAGGACAAGCTGAAAACAGAAGTAAGGTCTCAAGGCACAAAACACTTACTATGCGGTAACTTTTACCCTTTCATGTTTAATATTTCCACTGATATCATTGGTCCCAATCCAACAGTAAACAATCAATTGTTATCGTACAACTACGCTAGTTTACAGATCCTATCGTTTTCTGAAAAGTGAAACCATAAACAGCCTGAATGAGTAACTATTACAAAGTGAAAATGGTTCATCTCTACATGAAATCTCCATCGTGGCTATTCTGCAGCTGTGTTGTTAGGCGACGTGGCTTTTTGTAAAGTCTGATGGATTTGGCTGTTTGTTTCCATGCAACGGAAAGCATCTCCACAGATCGTGCTTGAAAACGAGTCTTTAATGAAGACTAGGAGACACTCGTTAGTTTCGTAACGATGAAGTAGGAGGAAGAAAGTAAAGAAATAAAGCAAGGGCGGAAGAGACGGTGGACGGTTTAATAGGTGTGGGTGACAATCAACCACTAACAGAACAGAGAGAGAGAGAGAGAGAGAGAGAGAGAGAATAGAGAGGGAGAAAGAGCAAGAGAATGCAGCAAGAAAGGAGAGGACCAGAGAGTTACTGCATTCCCCCAGCCTCTGGGTAGCACATGTCATTCTCTGCTGCCAACACATCACAGCGTATCTCCTGCATACCTGAGCCAGGGCCCCGTAAGTCAATGTGACTGGAGCTAAGATGTCCATAAGAGTGTCCCTCCCTGTGACTTGTTTTGCTCCACATTTATGGACTAAGTCAGAAATCTTCTCTCCATTAATCTCATGATGGGAACACTCCTATGTTTAAAGATTCAAACAGATAAAGCAGAAGGAGATAGAGAGGGAGAAAAAGTGACAGAAAAAAAGGGAGAAAGGGTGAAGAGTGGCAGAGATGGCCAGAGATACAGAACGGTTAGCTGGCAGGCAGGCAGGCAGACACATTCTTCAGGAAGGCAGACAGCAAAGCACTGCGTCCTCCACTAGCTGGAGAAGCAGACACATTAAGGCTGGGACAGAGTGTCTTGTGATGCCTCAGACTCAAACATTAGACACCCTCCTCTCTGGAGCTGTGCTCCGTACTGCGTTCAACTGTCCTCTCGGTCACAATGACACGGAAGAAAGAGTTAGGGTGACAGATACAAAGGAAAAGGAGAGAGAGAGAGAGAGAGAGAGAGAGAGAGAGAGAGAGAGAAAGAGAGAGAGAGAGAGAGACTGACAAAAAGGAAAAGAAGAGGATGAGGAAGAGACAAACAGATGGGGAGAGAAACGGAGAAAGAAAGAAAGAAAGAAAGAAAGAAAGAAAGAAAGAAAGAAAGAAAGAAAGAAAGCAATGGAGAGATGAAAAGAGAGACATTGAGAGAGGGGAAAGAGAGAGAGAGAGAGAGAGAGAGAGAGAGAGAGAGAGAGAGAGAGAGAGAGAGAGCGAGAGAGAGAGAGAGGCTGCCGGACAGGCTGGAGTTCCAGTGCTGTCACTACCCAGATATGAGTGCAGATGGAGCAGTGTAATCTCTGGGCTGCTTCCCTTGGTGGTTTACATGTACGCCTGGTTCACATGTACGCAGACGCCCGGGCGCTCAGCAGCAGGAAGTGACAGGCCTCGGGAGCACACGGGACACTGTGGATCAAACACATTCCCCGTGCGGAGTGGAAGAGGTGCAGTGTGGTTTGTCTAAGTGACAACTACCAGGACAGACGTAAACCGGGATCAGTGTGTGTGTGTGTGTGTGTGTGTGTGTGTGTGTGGGAGAGAGTAAAATATTCTACAGGTTTCTGAATGGTGAAATAGTACTCTCTCTGAATGGTGGAGAGAGTATATGAATGGTGCATCTAATTTCCCTCTTAATCATCCTTGCGAGACAGGTGCGGCACATACCATATCCTTCATTTTCTAAAGCTTAATCTCCAATTGGCCACAGTGTTCTGTAAAGAAAATTCTCAATGCCTGAGCAAATTAAATTGTATCCCCTTCCAAGCCACGCTAGCGGTGGCTAAGCTAACACTCAGTGGCTTGCATGGCACTGAGGGATAATTAGATGGTGTAGCTATCTGCCAGACCTACGTATTGTTGTCGAAGTGACGGTCTATTATCCTAAGGTCACGAACCCTGGGGGGAGGGCAGGATTAACCCAGGAAAAGAGGGGTGAAAGGAAGGAGAGTGGTGGAGGTGGAGGGAAAGAAAAAAAGAGGGAAGGAATAATAGGTGGAGACATGATGAAAGAGCGGAACGATTATTCTGCGTGTGTGTGTGTGTGTTTGTGTGTGTGTGTGTTTGTGTGTGCGTGTGCGTGCGTGATTTCTGTCGTGGCAATAGAGCACGGAGGGTGTCACGTGACTCCCCAGACCTGCCTAGCAGATGGCCCAGGATTAGCATCTGAATGTGGGGACGAAAGCTTGCGGGGGTCCCCTCACCCCCTCTGGGGATAGGTAAGATAAGGAGGACAGCGCCCAGGAGAGACAAGAATCAATCAGCAACCTTCGCTTAGCCAAAAAAAAAGAGACTAAAAACACCGGCGACAATTCCTCTTAACCCCCTGCTCAGCTCTACGACAGGCTTGTAGTATTTATTTAATGTAAACTCTAACTAAATTATAAAAATGTCATAAAAAAACTTGATAACAGACGAGGCTGTTGTCTATGCGAGGGATAGCAGTGGAAAGCTTACTTCACAGACTCCTAGTTTTCCGTAAGCCCTCCTCAGGAAGATGCCTATCCGAAAGACGCTAGCGGACAGAAGACGTGCCTGCTGTGGCTCGTGGCAATAACATCAGTTAGCGTTCCGCCGGTGGCTTCAAGACAACGGCTCTGAACTCCGGAGAGACAGGCATGGTGGCAGACAAACAGCCCTGCAGCCACACCCCCACATGCGGGCATCGACAACGGGCAGTTGTACGGTGTGTATTTGAGATGAAATAATAATGAAAACAAATTCAAACCACACAGCCATACTTGCTGCAACCCAAACAACAAAAGGTTTAACGCCCCTGCCGATCGTGTCCTCTACAGTACCATTCTGCACAACTGAAAATATCCTTCAGAGAGCTGGACCGTTGAATACACGTTTCCTATTAGCACAACCACATTCAAAAAAGGGGTAAACCTTGGACATGGTATACTTCAGTTGTGTATCTGTGGAGGACGCAGGCTCTGAAGGCGATCCCGTTGCTGCTAAACCAAAGGTGAGCAGACACTGAGTCCACAGCGCAGGCCTCTGCCACTGTCACCCTGCAGCGTTCGTCCAGCTCTGCAGCCCTGTGCCAGGACACCTAGTAGCATGGTTCTGGGGAGCTCAAAACCAGCCGACAGCTTTGCTGCTGCAAGGAGAAACTCTAGAGGAGAGGTACCTGCTTACCCTTCGTATGAGCTGGGCAAAGGACAGTCGGCCTCTGTGTGCTAAGGTGAGGGTGAGGTGGAGGTTACCGTGGTTAGGGGTGAGTCACTTCACAAGTCTGCAGCCCAAATTCCCACAGACCCGAGAAGCCGCAAAGAAACACACACGTATCTGCACGCCGCCAATGCAAACACGTCCTGCCAAGCAGTTTGTGTGTTTTCACACCCTGGACATACACAGAGACACACACACACACATCGTCAGGATGGGAACAAAGACCCACTGTCTTTAGTTAGCATGTTTCCCTACGCTAAAATAAAGCCCTGTCACCTTGACCACAGTTTGCATTGAGTCTGAATATTCCTCCCCCACGCTTGTGGATCTTTTACTGGCATCTGTCTAAGGAGTGCAGAGACACACGTAAATAAAGCTAATGACTCGCTTTCCTAATTGGAATTTAGGGCCCGGGATAGAAAGAGCCAACCATGTGTGAGAGTTCTGCCCCTCCTCCACTGTGCTCGGAGACGCCCTGTCAGCTGTGCTTCACAGCCTTGAACAGTGTCAGCCGACACACACACGCACGCACGCACGCACGCACACACACGCACGCACGCACATACACGCACACACACGCACACACACACATACACACAGCCAGCCAACTCCCTAGCTCCAAGCTCTCATTGATCTGTGCTATTTCTGTCTTTGTGACATTCATCCAAAATGGTTCCTGCATGGTGGCCACAGTCACACAACAGTTATGAAACAAAACGCTTTGATGGAAACAAGCAAACAGGAGACCCCCCCCCCATGTCTGAATAAGGGTGGCATTCGGTCATATTGCCATGGCAACTCCAATCACACCAGAGAGCTGTAATGACTTTTTTGGGGTCAGGGGGTGAAGCCTTTTTCCCAGTCAGGGAATTCCTTGGCTTGTAGGAGGATTTGGTTAGGGCCCGGGATAGAAAGGATTTGGTAAGATAACACGACATACATCCTCCCACCAGGATCAATGTCATCAACTATGTCATCACAGGACAGGGAGAGGAGAGGAGGAAGAGAGGGCAGGAGAGGAGAGGAGAGGAGAGGAGAGGAGAGGAGAGGAGAGGAGAGGAGAGGAGAGGAGAGGGGAGGAGAGGGGAGTCTTTGTTGTTTAGACTGTGTCAATGCCTGCAATGACTGCATGTAGTCAGTGGAGATACAAACACACACACAGTCACACACATGCACTCACAAGCACAGAGGATGGGAACTCAACGGGCTCATTCCATTGAGGGGGCTGGTCTCCATGGCAGGGGTTGCCGTGGTGAGGGGGGCCCTTGCAGGGTCCCAAAGGGGCACTAGGCAGTCAACACGTCTACTGTTAGGAAGCAAGAGGACGGGTCGACACACAAGTGGAAAGCTGAGAGCTACAACCCATTACTGCGGAGAAATAAGTGCACCACCAGTGTGTGCGTGTGTGTGTGTGTGTGTGTGAGTGTGTGTGTGTGTGTGTGCGTGTGTCTGTGTGTATAAATCTACATTACCACTAACTGGGATTACCCCTATTTGTTTTAAATGAATAACGGTACAAGAGTAGCGCATGAGTCGAACGTGTTAAGTGTTGGTGAGCATGTGAACAATTTCTTCTTCCAACTCTGTGTTGTCTGTGAGTCTTGGCCAAAGAGTCAGACTTGCCTGCACCAAAAGCCCACGTTGTGGACATTGTTCGTGCGGGCCATTGCATAAGCCCACCTGGCCAGCGGCCAGCGGGTTCCGTGCCGGAGGTTCAGCTGTCGTGCTGCACCAAGCCTCCTAAACGAGGGACAGAGAACGACATGTACCCTCCATGCGATCATGCCCTCCCCATCTGTTTCCATGGTTCAGAGCTAGGCCTTCACAGGGCGGACCAGGGATAGTTCCAGAGAATTAGGGCTCCCCTAGCACTCTGCTAGACTCGTACGCAAACAAAACACACAGAGACACACATACACACAGACTCACAAAGGCACACAAATACACACAGAGACACACACACACACGCAGACTCACAAAGACACACATATACACACAAACACACACGGAGAGACACACAGACACACACAGATGAGAGATCCCCCCCAATGGTTTTAGGAAGCTTCGGCTCTGAGCAGCTATTTGCTCCAAATCCTCTGGGAATCGACCGGAAACCTATTTTCAAGCTGTACCCAGTCCTCATTCAAACCTTTTTTTTTTTACTTCAAGAAAAACTATACATTGTCACTGACAAACCATTGCTCAGCAGCATGAGTGAAACAGGATAGCTACAAGTGACCCTGATAACAATTTATAGACAGCAAACATCAAGATCATTCAACGGACTCTCAAGTAAGTTCCCTGTGCCTTGCTAAGCTAAGATATTTACTACAGCCCAGCCCACTGTTTGTGAAAGAGAACAAGCTAGCAGTTAAGAGGCGTCACATCTGGAAGTCATAAAAGGCTCGGGATACGTAGCCTATCCGCTACGCTAGGCTTAACAGTAGGGTCCTATCTGCTACGCTAGGCTTAGCAGCAGGGTCCGAAAGCCAAGAGAGCTGGGGCTACGTAGCTTAGAGCTTTCGCTACGCTTACAGCTAGGCATTGGGCGGCATTACTACACATTCTGGGGGGCCAAGGCTCATTAGCGGTTGGTTCCCACCATAGCTAAATCAGGACCAGGGTCAGCTTAACAACTAAACACTACTGGCCCAGATGTTCCATCATCACTCGTGGACGCCTCACTCTGACCAAGCCCCAAGACAGGGCCTCTTGGCTGTGTTGACTAACTGCTCAAATCAGACACTGTGCCCACAGCTGTCCATAAAAGGAAACATGTAATATTGTGCCAATTATGCCAACATGCAGTTCGTCGTCTGTATTCTTGAGTGCTAGTTAGGAGAGTATGCTATAGTCCTTACCAACCCTCATAAACAACAGTGGATATCACAACTTGCATAACACTGCAGGACGCAAAGCCCTTTAGTGAGACAGCAAATACAATTACGTCTTAAGGAATATGTGATTGGAAATGGGCACAACCACCAGTGGGAAAGAAGAATGAGAATGTCAAAACCTGTGACAAAAAGGCAACCCTTTACACTTGACTGAAATGAAAGGTCGCACAGTCGACATCGTCTTTGACAGAATGGCATGAGAGGGCATTTCACGCGTCTTCATCATGGATTTCCAGCGAGGCCATGTGGAACAAACTTAGATATGAATTCCCTTCTTCGTGTCTACTCTCTCACTCCTGCCAGTTCCCAAACGGCTCTGCACCTTGGCAATAGAAAACCCAGGAGAAAGGTAGAACTATATAACATGGCCACAGCCGCTCCTGGTGGAAGATGGGAACAGAGAGTTTGGAGGGGTGGTGGGTGTTCACTGTAGTGTTTAGAGCACCAGGGTGAACGAGGGTGCTTTCTGTGGAAGGGCACGGGCCATGAGGAATGGAATGTGGCACGGCCTGTCAGGGCTGATTTGCTGACTGGCTTCTCGAGACTCGAGGGATTCAGTCCGGCCCTAAACTCGGGCTGGGGCCCCATGGGCTGGCACGGCCGCACACCGCTCACAGATTGAGTTTGTGAATTTTTGTGAGGAAATGTGGTGAGACAGGGTGGGACATAATCTGTATATGTATCATCTAGAAAGAAATATATAGTACATTTAACCATATAACCAAGTACTCAGTCATACGAAACAAACACACACACACACAAAACATTGAACACTGTTAAGAGCAAGTCCGTGCTTGAAACTGTAGGAGCATTCCTGCCGGATCTCTTGCAGGTGACCGCTTTTGGTCTAAACACTTTTCGTTGCAGTGTCTTTGTTTCAGCCCGGAATCCCCAGAGAGCCTCACTTAAAGGACCAAGGTGCACCATTGTCACTGAGGTATGCAGCTGGTCTGCAGTGCAGGGTTTCACCTGCATGCCGAGTGTGTGTAGGTTACCTATTCACGCGTGTAGTTTGTGTGTGTTAAGTGTGTGTCAGTCTATGGTGAGTTAGATTAGAGTTGTCCAGCTCAGACACCCCGTGTCCTAATAACATATTAAAACACAGGCGATTCTCAGGAGGAACCTGTTGTCGTGCCCACTGCAGACTAGAGCAGGGGGGGACAAACCACAAACATGCACTCTCTCTCTCTAACACGTACACACACGCACGCACGCACGCACGCACGCACGCACGCACGCACGCACGCACGCACGCACGCACGCACGCACGCACACACACACACACACACATAACTCCAGTCCCCTAGTACACTACCACACGTTTTTTATGAGCCAAACATTTTGTTCCAGTGAAATCCGGCCGAGATTAAATGGCTGTCTAACCCATTTACAGACTCCCTAGCACGTATCACGGAGCCACTTTTTCCTCCAAACCAAACTCATTCCCATGAAAAATAAATAGTTAAGCTCCCTACTATCCACAGTAAGCGCCTATTGCCTGTCTGAGGTTGGTGAGCGTACCCGGGCTGATCCACCACCGTGTCTGCTTTTGACAGTCTTATACCTAACGCACACTGACGTTGGGAAATACAATTAACATTCCCATGCTGGGCTGGGTCTGATTACACTCACCCCGATCTGGGCTTCGATCTGGGCTTCTGGGTCTGATTACACTCACCCCGAACTCAACTGGGTCTGATTACACTCACCCCGATCTGGGCTTCTGGGTCTGTACTCTCACCCCGATCCCCTTCGTTCTTCGTGAGAGAAAAACAGCGGCACTTTGACTCTCATCTGGGCTTCCTGATTACACTCACCCCGATCTGGGCTTCCTCTCTCTCTACACTCACCCCGATCTGGGCTTCCCTGATTCATCTGGGCTTCTGGGTCTGATTACACTCACCCCGATCTGGGCTTCTGGGTCTGATTACACTCACCCCGATCTGGGCTTCTGGGTCTGATTACACTCACCCCGATCTGGGCTTCTGGGTCTGATTACACTCACCCCGATCTGGGCTTCTGGGTCTGATTACACTCACCCCGATCTGGGCTTCTTCTGATTACACTCACCCCGATCTGGGCTTCTGGGTCTGGTGAACTTGCATGCTCCTGGACAGGAGCGATGGCAAAACCTGACACACACACGCACGCGCACACACACACACACACACACACACACACACACTGTGCATAACTAATTTACTTGGCCAGCCACTATTGGGTCGATCCAACGATCTACTCTCCAGACATGCTGTAAGTACAAAAGGTTGCATCCCTCAGAAAGTAGAAGAGCAAAAGCAAAAGCAGGCTTGAGACTGATTTATATTGGTTACCTTAAAATAAGTGTAAACGTATATTTTCTTATAATGTTTTTACTTTATTATATACAAATACTTACTGTACCTAAAAATCCATTGCCATTTTCATATTGCAGATCCAAATTGCAGTTTTTTGGGGGGGATACAATACTGTAAAATAACCATAAATGGTATTACAGTGAGGTTTTGTAGGTCATCCACAACAATGTATTTGTGTCAACAGGAATAAATTGTACCAAGGCTACGCAGGTATACCTCAACACCATGGTGTGAAAAGCCCTGATGTGGAGTTGACAACATTAGCACTGATAAAGCCAGTTCAACATCGCTAACTAATCTGCATTGATTTGAGCCCGGTAAGTGCGGAAACACACCATTTTAATGTCATCTAAAATTGCAAAACGCTGTGTATGAGGAATTATGTGAAAAGAAACGTTACATACAGGCCATATAGTTAACGGTCCTTGCCACACTGTGATTGCTCGTTGACCACACAAAGTCCTAAACTGACAGATCATTTAGAACGTCAACTCAGCTTCAATCCTGTAGTACTTAAAACAGAAGCTTGGGAGAAGAAATTACAGCTTCTCCATTCACCCTAAACAATGACCCAACTTAGTCAGCGTGGAATTCTTATCAAACTGTGGAGTGCAAATCTGAGGAAAATGTTTACTTAAGGACCTAAACCAAAGTCACCATCTCGATAGATATCTATAAGTATTTGCAAATACAATAAATGGAGGAATGTCCTCCTTGCATTACTCTGTAAAGCACATTTGGAGTTGTATTCAAATTGTAAGTCAAAAAATTATATTTGAATGAATCCTTATTAGTATGACTATGAAAAGGCATGAACAGCATGGAAGTCATTGCTGGGTCATCTAACCCTAACTGTTAGATAGTCTAACATAGGGTGACAGTTAAGCATATTACTAAGGAAGTGCCATTAACTTATACGTGTAATGTGACTTGTATCAAAAGGCTGGGTCATGTTGTGTCTCCAGCCTGTCAATATCATGTATGTCATAAATTATTAATGGTTTTCTTAATATTTAATGCTTTTCTGCCATATGTAGGACATGTTCATTTGCAACCTCAGCATAGCTACTTGAGGTATGCAAGGTGGCTGTTTCTGCAAGGGCAACTGGTTGAGTGCAAGCGCATGCCGCCATGCCGCATCTACCGGCTTTGCCAAAAAAAACACACCGGTGACTACACCCACAGCATCATATTAGCACGGGTGCATAGCCTACACGGTAAAAATAGACAAAAACAAAGACAAAAAAAGAAGAAGCATAACTGGTCTACAGTAATCATAACATTTACAATCACAGTACATGCCTTTTAATAAAAATAAAAAGAGCAGAGCAATGCAGTGCCATTCTGTAATGAGGAGAGGCACACACCAGTTTCAGCACCACACAGGCGTGGACCTGAACAAAAGGCAGAGCCTACAGCGGCGTGTCAACAACAGCGCAAGTGAAAGCGGACGCTGGAAAAATTTAAAGTCCAAAGAGATTTTCGGTTTTTGAAATTTGTGGATATGATAGATGGTTTATTTTTCGCACATTTTTTTTAAAACAACATGACCTTTCCATCCCGCCCACGAGCTGTGGGGTTCTGAGGGTTTTAATCGAACGAAAGAAATTATTTGTAAAATATATATTCTACACTAAAAACAAAAGCGTTGAATGAAAAAAATATCATAAATTATAAACAGAAATAGGACGATGACAGAACCGATTTTCCATGCACAACTGTGTTAATGGTTAACATCTTAACCAAACCATAGAACTACCGGTAATAATATTATCACTAAGCAGACCGATTCAATTTGCATTCAGAAACAGTTGATCCATTGCAAGCAATATGCACAAATACGACATAAGGATTAGTGGAAAGCTATTGCCAAGAAAATACAATTGCAAAAACACAAATAAATAATTAAAAACCTTTTAAACTTTCACTTTTGAGGAGGTACTGGTCAAATGATCTGATTCTGCTTGCACACATAAGTGAGTAAATCTTCAGATCTGTAATTAAAGGAATGCATGCTTCCTTACCTGTTCGTGCACCAGAATGGGCTCTGATACCCTTGTGTTTCTTCGGAGCTGAAGTGACAATGAAATAGATGTTCGGCCCTCTAACCACTCCCACTACGACTTAAGTGGGCTACCGTAAACATTCCAGTAGAGACGCAGTATAATATTGCACAGGACTTTACTACTTAACTACAAACTTTGCTGCAAAGGCACTGTGTGTACATAGAAAATACGGTAATATTTCTACCACAGACACACTATGCAAGCACGCAATCACTTTATGGCTATTAACCTACTGGGTTATTGCAATAAAACATTTGATGAATTTGAGGAAATACAGTATATGAGCTGCAGTATTTCACAGATGATTCTAAAATAACAGAGCAGATCTCCTCTGTAGTAACACGGGTGTGGCTCTTGTAAAGAGAGACAGAGAAGGAGAACGGGAACACAGGGAAACAGGATCAAGATAGAAGAAAAAAACAAGACAGGGATGAAAGTAGGACACGGTTGCCAACGAGGCAGGAAGGGGGGGAAAGAGAAAGAAAATAATGGGTGGATTTGATCCTAAAACGACAGCTGCACACCAACAGTGCTTCTCTCACTGGAATCCAACCCACCCCTCTATGTGCCAACGCTGGGACTGGCACAGACGTGACTGTGGGGATGTTTCGCGGGTTAGAGGAGCAGAACGGACAGGCCCGGCCCTGAGGAAACGGGAGACCTATGCTGCAAGCTGTGGCAGCTGCAAACAGAGCACACTTAGCTGGCAGGCATCCTGACAAAATACTGTGTCTAACCCATAGTGTGTTGATTTGTGGGGACAGACTGGTTTGATGAGAAGCCCACTTTGGCACAGGCTCATGCTTACAAAGTAGTCCTTAACAAGTAGCCTACTATAGGCCCTACGAAGTGGACGGATCCATCCAGTATTGAGGAATGGCAGCTAAGCTGAACAGACCAGTTCAGATCTGTTTGTATTACTCGAGTATCTTGTTCATTGCATCCTTGGAAAACCCTTCTAACCAGTCTATTTCTACGTCTGTGTATTAAGAGAAAAGTCACGTTTAAAGACCACGTGTCAGCCTGGTGGCATGCCAAGAATCAAACCAGCTTATGCTGGCAGCACAGGTCAGATAGAGGGGAGGAGGGTAGACCTGGGACCTACCTCCGATGTGTGCAAAGCTCAGGGACACTTTTCCACTGCAGTATTAAGCTGCGCTGAGTTAGTCGGGCTGATCGTTCACATTTATCTAAACTCGGTACAGCTCGATTGAAACGCTCACAGCTTTATTACTCTAAAGTGACAGACTGGTGTCTGTGTGTTGCTGCTCCTCCACTGTAAATGCTAGGAAAGTGCAAAAACAGATAGATGATCGGGGCCGGCATGGCACAAGTGTAGGACTGTCCTTCAGTAGGTCAGGTCAGAGGCCAAGTAGTACTGTCAAAAACAAAGTGAATGACTATCATTGGCTGTATAGTCAACGCCTATCAAACAATTGAAGTTATTCAAATTGTCTGTTCACCTCGCCTATGCCTTTATTTATTAAGTATTCATTTACTACCATCTGCTGGTGAGGGATCAGCAGTGCAGCGCGTGAAAATACTGACTCGAGTTTTCATGTAACAGAACGGCCTCTCAAACCATGCTGCTGAGATTTTTGAATGCTTTTGAACCTTTTTGGTGACATATTCTAGTGTTCGTTAGTGATCCAATCATCTGAAAAAAGATTACTCTCATCCAGGTTTGAAAACAATAATAATTTATTACTTGAGAAAGGTTTAGTACCAAAGTTTGAACATACCGTTAGAATATATTTGAAAACAATCCTACACAAAATCACATGCTGTGTGTTAAAATCGCATTGCAATTCAACTTGTGCAATCAATCTATGGCACTTGTGTGATCAACAGGACGGAGAGGTCATTTGTAAAATATACTTAAGTATTAAATGATCAGAAAAGGCATCCTGATTCAAAAGTTACATAATAAACTATATAAAACATTCGTAGCTAATTTGTTCAGTTTTTCCACTGAAATCTGTGTAATTAAAAATGTACTGAAGAAAGAACTAGAAATGTATTCTTTAGTTTTGCTCAGGTCACAAATGTCAATGCAGTGAAACACTATCCAAATAAAGTGTATATTATTTGCCATTCTTTGACAGAATGACACTTCCTATCAGGAATCAGTGATTATGATAACTGTCTGTAAAGCCATTACAGCCAAATCCCCAGCAGATCCTGCAGTGTTAAGCCTGCACATTCTCTGTCCTTATCAACCTTACAACCCAGCAGCCCCTCCACTGTGAAAATGGAGCGGCTCTCACTTCTTCTTGGCGACAATGTCGCGAGCGATCAGCTCCTTCATGATCTCGTTGGTGCCTCCATAGATAGGCTGAATACGGGAGTCCACAAATGCTCTGGGAGAATTAACAAAAACGTTTTTGGTACACAGACACAGAAACATCTTATAGTGTGGCGACTGATCAACAATCACACAAACAGCCACACTCACTTGGCGATGGGGTACTCCCACATGTAGCCCCAGCCTCCGTGCATCTGGAGACACTCAGTTGCCACTTTGTTCTGGAGGTCGGACGCCCTGATAGTTAAAGAAAAAAACAAGAAAACCTTAAACAACAAAAACAGACACTATCAAAGTGACAATTAAGATGGATACTATTTTGTGTATATGCTATTTTATAAACTATTGTATGTCACAAATAAAGCAAAAGCAATACATAAATAACTGTAAATATATTAAGGTTGGAAACAACCTTAATTCCAACCAACACATCTACCAAGTGAAAGCTCATGCTGGCCTATGTTAGTCAAACCTAATGTTCAAATGGGTTGTTTGTCTTGGTTTCATTTAATTGACCTCCATTGCAATCTCAAGCCTGTGCTTCATAAAAGATCATTGAATATGTAAAAACGTCCCAATACTCCTGCTACCATTTGGAAGGATATTTGTCTATGCGTTTTCACCAATATTTCGCCATGGAGGCTGTGGATGAGTCCAGTCGTTTCTCTGCATGGAGCTGAAGACAGTTGTCCAAAAAGGCCCGGCCCACACATATTTCAGTCTTGATCTCTGCTAGTTTGTGCTGCACGGTCTGCAAATACAAAATGTTGTGCCCAAACAGCTAGTGCCTAGAACACCACCAGCACAAACAAGCATTTGATATATATACTTTCTTAAAACTGCTTTTGAAAAATCCCCAAAACAACTTAAAGTCTAAAATTCAAATCAGAAAGACATTCTAAGCCCAGATTGACCTGCAGATGAGCAATGGTTTTGCCAAAAGCTTTCCTCTGTGTGACATAGTTCCTGGTCTCCTCAAACATGAACTCGGTGCTAGCAATGGCCATGTCAGCGATCAGCAGGCGCTCCTGACCAAAAAACACACAACACAAACAGTTGAACTTCCAGCTTAACATTCAATTGAATATCAGTTTACATCATACCATGAACTGCTGAAGAGCAGTCTGGTCTTTACAGGACTGAACCTCAAAGTCAAATCTCAGATACAAATTTAAGTGTCAAGAAGAACATCACAAGGTAACATTGGCATGACACAATGTGAAATAGGACTTTCAGCCTCAGTCTCAGGACCTTCTGACTCAAATACAGCTAGCATGTTTGAATTACACCAATGAAGTGAATTTAATAATGGATTGTTACACAAATTAAGTTAAATAAATTGTTTGTATCTATCGTTGGAACTGAGCTGTCAATTTCAGGGGCCTAATAAAACCACCATGTCTGTCAAAATGACTATTTAACTTGGTTTCATCTCTCGGGGATGATTCTCAGCGTCGCTGCTCTTACCTGTGGCAGCTCGTTCATCAGGTAGTAGAAACCCTTGTTGACTTCTCCCAGGAGGGCGGAGGCCGGGAGGCGCACGTCCTCAAAGAACAGCTCTGCTGTGTCCTTTGGACGTAGGAGGGGAAAGACCGGGACATGCCACATTGAGAAACTACAACTATAAAACTACCTTTCAGAATGCCACTACTCTGATCGGTTTGAAGGCCCTCTCCATGGCTACCTGTGCCTTGAGGCCAATCTTCTCCAGCTTGCGTCCCTTGTTGAAACCCTTCATTCCATCCTCAACCAGGAAGAGGCTGATGCCGTGGGCCGCCGTCCGGGCTTCCCGATCGGTCACCGTGACCACCACTACCAGGTCGGCCATCCAACCGTTGGTAATAAACACCTGTGGTTGGGCAGGGTCAGAGTGTTAAATGATGCCCGTCTCAATATTGTCACAGCATGTAGACTGAAGCGCACCTTGTTGCCGTTGAGGATCCAGTCGTCTCCGTCTCTCACGGCGTTGGTCCTCACACCTTGCAGATCACTGGGGTGGAGAAACAGAAGGCTGGGTTATTACAGGGAAACCCTCGTCAGTCAGTTTGAAGACATGATGCACAGAACTAACTATAAGATGTGTTTTGATCAGAGAAAACTATTGAAAATACAAGATCCAAGGGGAAATCAAGCCTACCTAACAAAAAAAGAAAAAGGACATTGTCAGATTTATTAACAGTAAATAATTGTATCTGATTTTCTGCTGACTGAATGGTTCTTCGTCTACAGACTCACTGCATTCCTATTTGAAAGGAGAAAGGCTACAACGGAGTACCCTACCTTCCAGCTCCTGGCTCTGTCATGGCGATGGCTCCGATACACCTCCCAGCCGCCATCTCAGGGATGAACCGGTCGATCTGGGCCTTGGTGCCGTAGTTACTGATGTAGGGCATGACAATCTCCGAGTGCAGGGCAAAGCCTGGCCCGGTGCAGTTGGAGTACATCCTGAAAGAGACATGAGGTCAAGGACAGACACGGTGCAGGGAGGAAGAGGGTTCACTGGGGTGAGGGGACAGGCGAGAACAATGGAGGACAGTTGCACAACGAATGTCTTTTGAGTCCTATTTTTATATCTACTGTGTGTGTCCTCTAGCAGTACACAACATTGGTTACATGGTTTTAACAATGTGGAACAAACCGACAGGTCACTTAAAACAGGCGTAGAAAATGGAATTCACATAACGTTAGGAAGTCATGAAATAGATTATTATTTTTCACGAAACTATGAATCACTATGGGGAGTGCCTTATTGTGTCTAAAAATACATTCATGAATGATCAAGCTCAACAATCCAGATATGTCTCTTAAAATCATGCTATCTGTTCTAGCAGTACAAATGAGCCAAAATCAATGTTATCTCTAATCAAACATTTTGATAAGAGTAGACCACTTACTGCTCCTCCCAGACCACAGCAGCAGACAGCAGATCTCCTCCAATCCCACCATGCTCCTCTGGGGTCAGCACTCCCAGGAGCCCCTGCTCCCCAGCCTTCTCCCATAACTCCCTGCTAACCTGGCCTGCCTTCTCCCACCTGGTAAAAGACAGGTAAACATGGAAGAAAAGAGACAAAACCCATATAGTTCAAAGTCTAGTCAAGTCTGCTATCGAGAGACATTGAGTCTTGCAGACTAGTAAACCTGGAAATAGAGAAAACAATATAAACAGATGACCTTAGCACCCTCGCATGATGACTAGCAATTACAGACTACATACTCCTTGTGGTAGGGCACGACTTCCTCATTGAAGAAGCGCCTAACGCTCTGTCTGAACATATCGTGATCCTCAGTGAAGATGCGGCGCGTTCCATAGTCCATCAGAGTTTTGGCACTGGATGGTTCGGGTCTAAACGAGGGGGACTCCTCCCCTGGCTGGGGCTGGCTGTGCTGTTTTCTGGGAATAAATAATATTCAAGGGATAAAACAAATACTGTAGATTTATGTTTTGGATACACAAGTAGGATATTTTACCCAGAGCTGTCTTAGACACCAGCAGTGTGCAGGCTATGTTGGAGCTTGGGGCCAAGGCTATAGCTCTTATAGTATAAATAAATAATGTTTGTAAAAAAAAATCCATCAATGCAGCAAGAATAAAATAACATGTTAAGAGCTAGGCGAGAACAAACCCAAGGTTTGTGGCCCCCCTTCACTCTAACATAAAATACATATAAAATGTGTAAAAAAGGGAAAAGGCAATATTTGTAACAATGAGGAAAGGAACAATTGCGATGAATATATTCACTGGCTTGTCTGTGAAACTGGAATCTAGACTGTGGCGTCATTGGTAGAAAGTGTCTGACAAGGTTACCCGTGCCGAGGTGAAGGAAATGTAGCATAGCATGTCAAATTTAAGAACGTATAACAAAACTTCAGTTGGTACATTACACAGACTTCGTGCACAGCCAAATTTACTGTAACCGTTTGGGATTAAATATGTGATAGGAGAGATGTATGCCAACCAACCAACGTTAACGTTATGTAGGCAAGTGTGTGAAAGGTTACTCGAAACAGCTTTGGCAAAACTAAGTTTGATGAAACTTGTTGATTTCCACTGGTAACAACATAAAAATGTTCATGACACGTTTCACAGCAACACGTAATTAGATTAGCTCATTTAAATGTAAATAAATTTTTTGTGGATTTATTTGAATTTACTTAACTCAATGACACGCACCTGGAACTTGCTGCAGGGAGCATTCGTCCATTCTGTGACACATTCTTTAATCCAGACAAACATGTTCTAACAGCTTTCTGAACAAACATGTTTGTAAGTTTTTCTTCGAACGACCCCTGAAATTAAATAACAAACACGACAACGACACCTTCTTCCTTACTTGTTTTAGGACGGCAGACCATTTGGATGTTGTTGTGCGTTGCTGCCATCTACAGAACAGAATGCCGTCTGAGTGGTCTGCTGCCAGACTCCACTGAGCATCTACGCGATAAAAAAACGGCAAAAGACAGGCCATTCAAAACATGCCTGTTTGTAAACTTCAATGCCAAAGTGCTAAAATATGTCACTGTTTTTTTTTGTTGAGGTATGCCAGAATTAACATACAACATACAATATTTCCAATGTATTTCCAAAAGATTCTGAGAATAAGTAATATTCTCAACTTTTTATTTAAGTGCCTCTGCCCTCGCCCATTTGTAGGTGTTTTGAGTCAGAAAAGGTGATGCTTGAAGCAGGGGAAGAACTGTTGTGACATACTGGCCAAACTGGTTAGGTTCCAGCTGTTGGTCATCGAAGCTAACAACCAACAGAAGCAGGCAATCGAGCAGGTAGGATTCTGACGGGATGTTGAGGGCTTTCTATGTATTTCCTATTATAAAATATTTGCCAAAATGTTTACATTTCGGCTAAAGGGGAGAAGGGAGGCATGAAGGCCGAAGCCAGAGCTCAAACGCAGGCGGGAGACCAGACCAGCAACTCCATAGGTGAGGGATCGAGTAGAGTAAGAAAGGTTATTCAAACACATAATTCAAGAAGGGGAGAGTTGTAGGACGATCATTAAATCATAGGTGAGTGTGAATTTCACATCCAGGTGTAATGGGTGAAGAGGGAAATGAACTGTGTGTGTTTGTGTGTGTGTGTGTGTTTTACTACATTCTAATAGTGGGGTTCCAACAGCCCCAACTGCTCTCCACACTTGACACTGGGCGTGCACATGGCCAACGTCACTTTGCTGGTTTTGGGAATCACTCAGGAGCCCGTGCAGGACCAGGAGATAGATATGAGTTAAAGCCTCCTTGGACTAGGGTAATAGCCGCTGTACACCAAGTGGTACAAGTTAGGACCAAATATAACCATAGCTTTATTTATTTATGTTATAGATGATAATCGTGTTATATTTGATATTTGTATGTGGGTGCCAGGGTTAAGTCAGTCAATCGTGCTATCGGTCTAACATTACATTAGTTTATGTTTGGATTATTCTACAAACATTTGTCAGTGGTCCTTTTTAATATCAGTGTATTGCGTGTTATGAATGTGAAATTCTGCAAAAAATATGTACACCCTACTAGACAGCAGTCATCAGCTACACAGTCTTTGAGATCACACTGACACAGGACATGGAGAACACAGAGGCCGTGGTGAGTGGAACCTCTTCCTCTGTCTGTCCTTGTCTCTGTCTCCTGTCATGGAGAACACAGAGGCTGTGGTGAGTGGAACCTCTTCCTCTGTTTGTCCTTGTCTCTGTCTCCTGTCATGGAGAACACAGAGGCCGTGGTGAGTGGAACCTCTTCCTCTGTCTGTCCTTGTCTCTGTCTCCTGTCATGGAG
The DNA here is from genome assembly GCA_026901105.3 of Galaxias olidus. NCBI lineage: Eukaryota > Metazoa > Chordata > Actinopteri > Galaxiiformes > Galaxiidae > Galaxias > Galaxias olidus. Next base: position 40,835 of record JAPMUY010001196.1, read on the forward strand.
AACACAGAGGCCGTGGTGAGTGGAACCTCTTCCTCTGTTTACTGTCATGGAGAACACAGAGGCCGTGGTGAGTGGAACCTCTTCCTCTGTCTGTCCTTGTCTCTGTTTACTGTCATGGAGAACACAGAGGCTGTGGTGAGTGGAACCTCTTCCTCTGTTTGTCCTTGTCTCTGTTTACTGTCATGGAGAACACAGAGGCCGTGGTGAGTGGAACCTCTTCCTCTGTTTGTCCTTGTCTCTGTTTACTGTCATGGAGAACACAGAGGCCGTGGTGAGTGGAACCTCTTCCTCTGTCTGTCCTTGTCTCTGTTTACTGTCATGGAGAACACAGAGGCCGTGGTGAGTGGAACCTCTTCCTCTGTCTGTCCTTGTCTCTGTTTACTGTCATGGAGAACACAGAGGCTGTGGTGAGTGGAACCTCTTCCTCTGTTTGTCCTTGGCTCTGTCTCCTGTCATGGAGAACACAGAGGCCGTGGTGAGTGGAACCTCTTCCTCTGTCTGTCCTTGTCTCTGTCTCCTGTCATGGAGAACACAGAGGCTGTGGTGAGTGGAACCTCTTCCTCTGTTTGTCCTTGTCTCTGTTTACTGTCATGGAGAACACAGAGGCCGTGGTGAGTGGAACCTCTTCCTCTGTCTGTCCTTGTCTCTGTTTACTGTCATGGAGAACACAGAGGCTGTGGTGAGTGGAACCTCTTCCTCTGTTTGTCCTTGTCTCTGTCTCCTGTCATGGAGAACACAGAGGCTGTGGTGAGTGGAACCTCTTCCTCTGTCTGTCCTTGTCTCTGTTTACTGTCATGGAGAACACAGAGGCTGTGGTGAGTGGAACCTCTTCCTCTGTCGGTCCTTGTCTCTGTTTACTGTCATGGAGAACACAGAGGCCGTGGTGAGTGGAACCTCTTCCTCTGTTTGTCCTTGGCTCTGTCTCCTGTCATGGAGAACACAGAGGCTGTGGTGAGTGGAACCTCTTCCTCTGTCTGTCCTTGTCTCTGTTTACTGTCATGGAGAACACAGAGGCCGTCAGGAACCTCTTCTCTCTGTCTGTCCTTGTCTCTGTTTACTGTCATGGAGAACACAGAGGCTCGTGGTGAGTGGAACCTCTTCCTCTGTCTGTCCTTGTCTCTGTTTCTGTCATGGAGAACTCTTCTGGTGAGTGGAACCTCTTCCTCTGTCGGTCCTTGTCTCTGTTTACTGTCATGGAGAACACAGAGGCTGTGGTGAGTGGAACCTCTTCCTCTGTCTGTCCTTGTCTCTGTTTACTGTCATGGAGAACACAGAGGCTGTGGTGATTGGAACCTCTTCCTCTGTCTGTCCTTGTCTCTGTTTACTGTCATGGAGAACACAGAGGCTGTGGTGAGTGGAACCTCTTGACTGGCTTGACAAGTGCATAGCTCAGGAAGCAGACGAGACTCCTCTCAAAGATTGGGTCGTTATTGGCCACGGCAGTCCTGAGACCTTCTTTGGATATAAACTGTGTCCTGAGTGCCATCTTCACAGTCTTGTAGAGTTTGTCCAAGTCGATATCCTCGGGATAGACCTGGTCCTCCTTCAGCCCTGAGGCAATGCAGACCAAAGACAAGACCTGTGCAGAAACCCTTCTGGAGACCTCTTGGCTGTCAACCTTAGCTCCAATCTTGGCCATGTTCCGAGCCACCAGCTGGTTCACAACAGAATGGAGGTTCCGGTCCGAGTGAGAGGGCGCCTGAGTCATGACCTGCTCAGTCCTGTTCAGCGGCAGGCAGCAGGATGTCTGGAACATGGTGTCAGACACTTTCTTAGCTGTCTTCCTGGTGAACAGACCGGTGATCTCTTGGAATATGCAAGAGAGCCGGTTACGGCAGCCCCCTTTGCCCACGGGAAGCCTCCCTGTCGAGTGGGAACACTGAACGATCTCCACTGCGTCGGGGGTGGGGAACATGAGAACCACCAGGTTCTCCAGAAGAGCCCTGATCTTGGATTCCGTGAAGATGTACACCAGGTCCTTGAAGCCTACCTGGCTAATGACTACCTAGTCTGAAATGCCTCCGGGGAAATAGAGGAGCAGGACGCAGCGGGGGAGGAGGACCTAGTCTGAAATGCCTCCGGGGAAATAGACACAGGCCGAGTCTCAGAAGATGCCTTCTGAGCCGGGGTCATGTCACTCTCATCTGTCTCCAACATAGCAGACTTGCTAAAGAGAGATTTGATCTTGCCGTGGACGTTCTTGAAGATGCCTGCCAGGGCAGAATGAAGAGCAAGGTGAGAGACCATTGAGAATTTCTCAGTGCCGTCGCCTGGTGCGGTTGTGACCAGCTCCTTCAGAAAGCTGGAGTCCTCGGTGCTGTCGTACAGCCTCTGCATGTCACTGGCAACTGTTTGCACTATTTCCAAAACCTCTGCGTCCACGTCATCAGACGTGGGAAGCAGCTCTGTGCTTATGCATCTGGAGGCATTAACAAGGACTGCGCTGGCAGCTCGAGTAACCTTAGTCAGATCTTCCTTGGAGAAGGCGGTAATATTTTCTTCCAAGGAATACTTAAAGGATCCGTACAAGCTAGCAGATTTGGCTGTAACTACACAGGGGAGCAGCATAGCAGGGGTTAAAGGGACATCCACCAAATCTTCTTCAAATTTGGCCTCGCTTTGGAGTGGCTCGAATAGCCTCTTCGGGGTGTTGGCCATGCGGCTATAGAGGTTCTGGAACGGCTTTGAATAAGAACACATTGACAAGCCGGCCATGATTGCGGCGGCGACCTGTCCAGAAATCTGCACCAAGTTACCTGAACCGATGACCTCTTTGTCCATTGCCTCATTCAGCAACAGGGCTCTTCAGCCTTTTGCTGACTAGTGTAGTCAGAGATGGCTTTGTTAATAGGCTGTTGAATCGCGTGCACCAGCGCCCTGGCCTGCTGCTCGGTTTCGGGCAGATCCAGGGCCGGAGGTTGCTCTAAAATACCAACCAGAGTCTCTTAAGCATCCTCATACACGCTGTCCTCTGAGATGTCGAACAATGTCTTCAGAGGCTGGGCGGACGAGAGAGCCTCCACATCCTGCACGCCTGCATTGGAGAACTGGTTGCCTAGACTATAACAGATGAGAAAGCAATCAGCCATAAACAACAGCAACTACAATGCAGCAGCAGTGGTCATAGTGAGTCCCTGAATAGTCATTGAAATTCAAACAAGCTCACAGTCTTGAAGGGTAAGGAGTTGGTCGGCATGCGGGGCACCATGTCCTTGATCTGCCAGGCTCTATCTCCATTTCTGCTCTCTCAAAGCGAACGGCTCTGCTTGGAAATAAGGGAAGGGTCTGACAATCCACGTCCTTATTTTTGGCCAACTTTGAGAGCATCTCCACTGTGATTGGAACCTTAAGATGTAAAATGCACAAACTATAATTTTTCCCCCCCTTCAATTAGTTTAAGTTTAAGTTTAGATTTAGATAATACAAATAGTGTACTCACTTCCTTCAATACTGCCAGAATGAAATTTCGTTTTCTGAGGGAAAGAGGAAATAGTTGAAAACACTATTCTGACAGGGATATTTTTTTAAATAGAAAGAAATTGGTGGCGTTAATTGAAAACAAACTATCTTGTCAGGATTTGAATCAATGACTTACTCCTCAATTGTGAGTTTCCGCAGAATAGGTTTCACCAGGGCCAGATTGCTGGACCGCTCCATGGAGGAAGTACATTCATCCATCTCAAGTGATATCACTGGTCCTACAGGCAAAGATGGCACAATTATTGAACAATATGTGATATAAAGATTTAGCTCCAAAGTGTAATCTTTCTTTTACCTCTATGATAAAAATAAGCAACATTTTTCAGTAGCGACATGATAGAATTTTTTTTTTAAATCCACATAATAGCTAATCATTCAGGTGTAAGTACTATGCAAAACCACTGATCACAGTACTTGCCTGATCTAGAACCACAATCTGCGGGGCGGTCGCTACTCCCAAATGTTCTATCAATCATCAACTGTCAAAGTAAGACACAGTTAAAGGTTGGACCTGCTTGGTTACAACAACACTGTAAGTTTTGAAACCGATTGAACTTCTCCGGTGGTGCTAGCATTGGAATGATCCTACCTTTAGGTCCTGCAAGGGTGAAGACGTTTCCATGTCTGCTGTGAGCTCCAAGGAGCAGTTGGGCAGAACAGATTCTTCTCTGTTTTGCAACGGTGGACTTATGAGCGGGGTTGTACCCATAGACTCTGTCCTCTTCTTCTGCTCTTCCATTTCATGTTTGGTATTTGGTTCACCATGCACACATTTCACTCACTGAGACTTTTTGGATCCCTATTTAAAGGACAAAGAGACTAATATGATCTAACCCAAGCCTACCATGTGAAAGCCCAGGCATCAAATCTACCATTTAGCCAAAGCCCTATTCCACTTGCTCTGAAGCTTGGTTGACATGACTCAGGCAAGGGCTTACATAGTTCCAGACCACCTCTAATAACACACAATGTGATCTATCACAAAAAAATAGGCCCGATATTGTAGGTCACCTTAACATAGTGTAGCAGATTTAGTTTTGAGCCATGCTTGTTAGTCCTTCTGTTAAGCTAAATGTGTAAGATTTAGACAGGACAAAAGACCGGACTAAAAAACTTGGTTCCCCACCTACTCTGTTACACCTAAAAGTTAGTAAGAAGCCCCAGTCTACAATACTTTGACTCAGTAGTTGTAATGTTAAGATAAAAAAAGGATAATTTAGACAGGGGCTTAGACAGGAGTAACAAGCATAGTTCCACACCTACTCTTGTATACCTAAAGTTGGTTTTGAACCATGCTTGTTAGTCCAGCCTAAGCCCCAGTCTAAGAAATACCCATTTGGCTTATTAGTTCTGCTGTTAAGCTAAAGAATGAATATGCAAGCATTTTGGAATGATTAACAAACAGGGTTGAACCAAATGTGTTAGACTGGGGCCAGGCTTAACAAGCTTTGTTACAAACTAGGGCGGCACGATAAACTGTATATTTATGTGATACCAAGAGATACCAACAATATCTCTTGTAAAATGTGGGCAATATTAACCAGTTAAATCAAAAATACCCACTTGCCTCACTGCATCAAAGCAAGCTCAATTTTACGCTTCAACTCCAGACGAGCACTACGATCACAGGTGTTCCTATTTAGCTAACGAGTTGATCCTCTCTCTCAAGGGAGACAAAATTCCATTTTGCTAGCTTGCTACTTCAGAAAATCAGTAAGATCAGTAAAAAAAAATTATATAGGCCTATTTTATTGTGATGAGGTGGTTCGGGCATCTGATTAGGATACCTCCTTTGGAGGTTTTCCAGGCACGCCCTACAAGTAGGAGACCCCGGGGTAGACCCAGAACACGCTGGAGAGATTATGTATCTTATCTGACCTGGGAACACCTCTGGATTGCCCAGGAGGAGCTGGAAAACGTTGCTGGGGAGAAGGACGTCTGGACTACCCTGCTTAGTCTGCTGCCACCGCGACCCGGCCCCGGATAAGCGGCGGAGAATGGATGGAGGATGGATGGATGGATGGATGTTTATTCTATATTATGTTTATATTATTGTATTGTATATATTTTGGTTTTCAGAAATCGCACACCGTTGAGATTATCGTGATAACAATATTCACATAAAATATCGGGATATTGATTTTAGCCAATATCGTGCAGCCCTATTACAAACCCATTCTGCTACTCCTACAGATGGTTTAGAACCATGTTTGTAATCCTGCCCAAGACCCAGTTTAAGTGATACCCTTTTGACTCAACAGTTCTTCTACTGTTATGAAAAAGAGGAAACTTTAGACTGGTGAGTTCAAAACCAACTCTGCTGAACGTACAGTACAACACAGGTATTCGAATGGCCCCTGTAAATCAATCAAGTCAGACTTAAATCGTATGTACAACACGACAACAGTTATGGTCAATAAGGCATGGGCTCTGTCGCTTTCAACTGTATAACTAGCCCCTTTAAAAGGCAGGTAACAACAAATAAAAAAAAAAAAACAATCGTTATGTCCTCATATTCTGTATACACCCCGTGTCCTCCGGGTCAAAATGACCTGCCTTCCTTAAACCCCCAATATAAAGCAGCTTCATTGAATTTTATACACCAAATCTATTTTGCCTGAAAAAACAACTTGTCATTCACCACAAATTGTGTGAATACCTGAGTTTTCCATTTTTCATTTTTTGTGGTGTGTAACTGACTGTGACTGTGATTTCAACTCAATTTGACTGGCGGGTCATTTTGATCCGAGGACAATATTAGTACCTTTTTTTGTACAGCTTACATGGAAATATGAATAAAGGCAACTTTTCAATTTTTCTAATGTTGGGGTCAATCTAGGAAAAGTCTTTCAATTTCAAGTTGAAAAACTATCATTTAGGGGATTTTTCTCTGCTGTTAAACTCAGTGGTGGGTCATTTTGACCCGAGGACAACAGGAGGGTTAAGAACATTTTTATTAAAAAATAATAAACATTTGTTACAACACGGTACATAAATATTTAGGATTTAGGAAAACCATAACACCACCACATCCTCCAATTCAACAATTTGTCCCTACATAAAACAAATTAATATTATCCTGGGCTTACCGTGGCAAGTTGACATTCAAAGAAGAACTGACCTGCACCTATTATACTACATGGCAGGATCTGTCAAGAAGAAATGCATTCAATTGTTTACTGTTTATCTCAAAGATTGGAAAATACGTGGGCCATTCTACAGAAACGTCTACTTTTGGATTAGCAAACTGTCAACTTTCACTACATTATTACATACCTAATTTACTTTATGAATACACATAAATGACAGCCTAATTATTTTTTTCTCTCTTTTTGCATTTATTTAGGCTAAATGTATTTTTTGTCACTGGTGTAACCTTCATCTTTTTGACAATATTTAAGGCTTTTAGGAAATGCTATTTTTCTATCTCTCTAGCACATGCAGGCAGAGTCACACGATAAAGATGATAATGCAACAATTTTATGAGGAGATAATCTTTATATTTTATCAGGTGAGGTTAAAAATGTGATTGAAAAACAGTTATGAACAAGGATGCAATCCTTTAAATATTAACTCTTGAGTGTAGTAAAATTCAATGGATGTAAAACATCTTATTTGTCAAATGTTGACACATTGTATTTAATGTAACAGAAAAAAAACACAGTAACACCAGTGACACACGATTCTCCATTAGAATTAGAAAAGCATGCTTCGTGGTTATGACGGGTAAATTTGTACTGTCCCCATTTATAACTTTTTTTACTTCCAGCTGCCCCATGATGAACTCATAGAATTGCTGAGCAATCCGAAGTGAACGGCTCTGGAATCAGGCACACGACCTGGTCATCACCGTACCAGCTAACATCCTCTCTGGGGCTTGGCCAGAATAACTTATTAACTTTGTTGGAGTGCATGCATTTCACTTCCGCATTGTTTTCCTCCACCTGTGGGATGATCCCAGGGTAGGGTTCATCATCATCTCACAACACACCACTCCGATGCTGCTCATTATCATTGGGTCTGCAATCTGTCCCCGTTAAGAGCGATTGCATCCATAGCTGCAAGAGTAACCTTATTTAGACCGTGGCATGGACAATCAACCCCCACCCCCAGCAGCTTGGCAGAAACAGCTGATGTCCCTGTATTTAAGAATGCCGGAAGAAGCACTGAGGACCTCATGCATTTTCATGGTGCCTGTAATGACTTGACTTTCATCCCTTTTTTCAACTTCCTCCTCAGTCACATAGTAAAGTTTCACCTTGCTTGTTTACTTCAGCAGCTGGCAAAACCTCTGCATCAGGGATATCTTTCCCTTGACGAACTAGTGTGTCAGCTGTTCCCTTCAGTGCAGCCCCTACTCCATCTGGTGCACCCTGTCCGTTCTATGTCACTGTCAAGAAAGTCCTCTGCTGTGGCTCAGAGGATAGGATGTAAAGGTTTGAGCGGTTTTTGTATTGGGTGGCAAGTCCATCACTAAACAAAGTTAAGGTTTTGTCAGGTCTGTTTTGGTCATTTGTCAGGAATTGAAGAACAGGGTCCAAATGAGCCCACATAGCTGGTGGGTCATGCTTTCCACTGGGGGAGATGGTGTGGAAGGGCATGGTGGCCTGGTGGGTCATGCTTTCCACTGGGGGAGATGGTGTGGAAGGGCATGGTGGCCTGGTGGGTCATGCTTTCCACTGGGGGAGATGGTGTGGAAGGGCATGGTGGCCTGGTGGGTCATGCTTTCCACTGGGGGAGATGGTGTGGAAGGGCATGGTGGCCTGGTGGGTCATGCTTTCCACTGGGGGAGATGGTGTGGACGGGCATGGTGGCCTGGTGGGTCATGCTTTCCACTGGGGGAGATGGTGTGGAAGGGCATGGTGGCCTGGTGGGTCATGCTTTCCACTGGGGGAGATGGTGTGGAAGGGCATGGTGGCCTGGTGGGTCATGCTTTCCACTGGGGGAGATGGTGTGGAAGGGCATGGTGGCCTGGTGGGTCATCTAAATCACTGCGGTGTGGAGGGTTTTATTTACTAGCATAGTTCTCGCTGAAATCGATGTGGATCAGGCCTCTTTGGCAGTGAGGCTCTCTCTGAGATTCTTGGTTGTATTGTATAGCCAGCGAATATTAAAAAGACATCTCCTGAACTTAAAGAGCTTGTCCTGGAATTGTGTTACAAGCTCATCCTCCTGCATTGGGGTATCTTTTTGGTCGGTAATTGTACTTACTCTTGCCTCTCCACCTTGTATTGAGCTAGTCACCATCTGCTGGCACATTGGGTTAGAGACACCACCCTACTTGATGACTTGTATAAGGGATTGGCAGACAATTTGCAGTCCAAACAATCACCATAAGCAAATGTCTTGGAGGTGCTGTCCGACATTTCCTCTAAGTTTCTGGAGTTTGAAATGTCAAACCAGTATAATTTGTCAACCATGAACTGCAAGTTTTCATGGGTCTTACATTGTCTCATCTCTCAGTCTCTCTCTTTTGGTGGAACCGCCCAAAATGTTCTCTGATAAGAAAGCATAAGAAATGTGTTAGTGCTCTGATACATATTTCATGTTGATACATAGTTATATCGGTTCAAAATGGAATGCGACATTGAACAAATCGGTATTATAGGCCTACGGAAAGGGTGTCAAGCCTTCACATGTGGCCTATGTATACAATGTTCGGAGCGTTGCTTCAAATTAATTACCTTTCTAATAAAGAACATTTACAAAAGTATGCCAAAAAGCTGTTTTTTTGAAGGCCTGCCTTTTTAATAAATACAATAAATATTATAAGACAATGCTTTTCTCTTGAAAACAGAAAGACAAATGTAAAATCTACCATGTTGCCAGTCATGGATTATGGTGATAGCCCCAACAGTTCCTGGATGCAGTTTACCGCAGTGCTTTGTATTTTGTAACTGGGGGCATTTATAACTCGTCATTGTACACTATACAAAAAGGTAAGATGGTCTTCTCTTAGTGATAGAAGAGAAAAGCATTGTCTCTTTATTGTTTACAAGGCCTTAGCACAAATCCATTTTTTTGTATTATATTATTTGCTTATTTTTTATTTTGTTTTGTTGTTTGTTGTTGTCATTTATATATTCTGCCTTTAAACAGGGCACTGCTGGAGAAGATACCTTGTCTCAGTCAGTGACCCTTGTATACATTTTAGGTATGTTTTCTCTCGTTTAATGGGTGTGTCAGAGGTGTTACCCAATCAGCAGCGACCTGATTTTAAAGGCCGCAGATTAAAAATACAGCGCGCACAATAGATCCTACTAAAGTCGTTTATAAATGCAGCTAATGCAGTGTGTTATATGAAACAATTGAAGATATTAGAAGACATGTTTGTTGTAAGAATTGTATAATTGCAACGCTTGCATAAGACACCAGGGTGTTCAACACACCAGCATTTCCATTTAAATAAACATTTTGCTACGTTTTGTCGGTGCGGAACGTAGCCCTGGACCCTTGGCCTTTGCAAATTGTTGCCTATCAACTGGTGATCTCAGCACAAATACATATTGAGGAGTATACAAAATAATTGTAAAATAATCGTTTTTTGGCCTATTTTATATTAATAATAATAAATGGGATCATTGACTGTTGTTCTAGCCCGCGAGCTGAGTGATTTTCAAACATAGTAGAGTTATGCCTTTGAAATAGCCTATTATTAACATAAAGCTTTGCTGCAGACAGTAAAATTTAAATATACCACTCTGACATAATAATAATAAAAATAATTCATTTTATTTAGTTTTCAGGGCTTTTCTCGAGACTCAAAGCGCTTTAAACAAATTGGTCGCCAATTAATTACACAAAACGAACAACGAATGGACCGACAGCTATCAAACACAACACTCAGTCTGAGTGATACCACGGCAGCCATTTTGCGCCAGACTTGCTCACCCAACATATTACGACAGACTTGCTCACACACATAGGACACACAGACCAACTCCAGTTGAATTGGCAGTGACTGGTCAGGGCACTGGTAGGAGAATGGAGGATGTTTTTTGACGGTGGGAGGAAACCGGAGTACATGGAGGAAACCCACACAAACACGTGGAGAACATGCAAACTCCACACAGAAAAATAATGCAATAAAAGGTGTTATGAAAGCAACACCAGCGATTAATCGGCCAATGAGAATTTGTCCGACCAAGAGCATGTCGACCAGTTAATTGGTTAATCGACCAGAAGGTGTCAGCCCTGTTGTTTTGTATGATTTTCTTTTCTCTGTTGAATGAGCTTTTTAAAGGCACACACCTAGTCAGAAATCAATTCATGGTGGAACCATCAGTGTTGAAAACGGCAGGTTAGCGCAGAACAGCACTAGACTGGAGTCAATAACACTCTAGGAATGCAGCTCGCATACACTTATGACCTTGGGACCAGACGCAACAGGCTACAGGTTGTCACAGTGATGTCTACCCAAAGAAGAAGACACCTAGGGAGCCTTTAGAAAAAGAATACACAGCAAGGTCAGAACACTCTGTGCTCTTTGACCATGAATGAAATGCACATTTATTGGTAGTATCATTTCCTCACTAGCTGAGAACACTGAGGCCCATTCATAACCCCATTCTGCAAAATCACTCCAAAAAATTATGGCAACATATTGGAATTTTCTAATTCGTGGTGATAGTTTTGATTTGAGGAGTGTAAGTCTGCAACAGCTTTGTAATGGTGGTGCCTATTTGTCAAAGCAAAACGAAAATAACTAGATATAGTGTGGAACAGAGTGCGCTTTACATTGTAAAAACAATCTCAAAACGCTACAACATTTAAATAACATAATAAAATATATACAATATTGATAAATGCTTTAGCAGAAAAGCAGAGAGGAATAAAAAAAAAAAAAAAAAACATTAAAATATAGTTAACAGAAGGCCTTCTTAGCAACGTTTTTAGGCCTGTTTTCAAACGGGGGGCTACAGCACTGAACGCATGGTCGCCCATTGAGCAGAGCTTAGTTTTGAGGGTATGAAGTAGCAGGCTGTCCCCAGACCTGAGACAGCGGGAGGGTCTGTGGGGTGTGATTTGCTCTGAGGTATAAGGGGACATTAACATTGGAGCATTTGTACGTCAGCAAAAGGATTTTGAAGTTGATTCTGTAGAGGACATTACAATCAATAATTTAGCAGACGCTTCTATCCAGTGAAGAGAAGACATGATTGGAATAACACGTGTGTTGGTATTTCCACATGCTCATGAGGATCCTGGCAGCACTGTTTTATTGCAGTCGCTGACGGTTCCTGCCAGAGGTCCAAGTGATGTTGGGCATTTATGATGCTGGGCTCTGTAACACCTAACTTGATATAATTCATATCTTGTTGCAATAGACCAGGGACCTTCGGAAACAAATGAACAAAATCCATTACATAACTGTCACATTGCAGAATGTCTTTTTGATTAGCTACACCAGTTTGAAACTGAAAACAGAATAAACATTAAATGGTGTTTTGATATTGGAAACATAGCTTCATGTCCTAGTATGCGGATATACTGTCGTACAATCACACTTGTACAATTTAAAATCTAGTGATGATTTTGCTCGATCTAAGTGTTTTGTGCAGAGAGGTAATTTGCAAACACACCCCTCAGAAGACTGATGAATATGTCTATGGGAGGGTGTGATTTTCCCGGGGTTACCTTGGAGAGCCCTCTCCTTGCCACTCCTCCCCCTATCTCTGTCTCTGAGTCGGATGAAGAGGAGCCATGTGTGAAGTGTTGAAGGATTGCCACTGGAGAGACCGGCATCCAACTCAGACCCATTCCCCAGCGCACATCCCCCCACCTCACCCAACCCCCCTGCACACTTACACGCTGTCTCCCGTGACCTTGCTGGAGTGTTTGAGATTGTGTGTGAGTCGGATAGGGTGTCAGAGGGTTTATGTGGGGGTGGTTGTGTGTGACGTTGTTGTCTATTGTTCCTAAGAAGCTAGTCCCTTCCCAAATGGTTTGTCCTAGCACATTTTGTTGACTGTCTCACTGAATGTGCATTATACGTATGAAGCCATCTTACCCTTTAAATGTTGTAGCGTTTTGAGATTGTTTTTACAATGTAAAGCACTTTACAAATATTATTATAAATGTTTCACATTTTCGTTTTGATTTGTATTAGAGTCTGATTCAAAGTTCTGAATATTCCCAGTTACTGGCTAGGTCCATCCATCCATCCTTTAGCTATACCGCTTATCCTTTGCAGGTTCGCGGGGGTGGGGGGGTGGAGCCTATCCCAGCCGACACAGGGCGAGAAGCGGGGTACACCCTGGACAGGTCGCCAGTCTATCACAGGGCCGGCACATAGGGACAGACAACAACTCACACTCACATTCACACCTACGGGCAATTTAGAGTCACCAATTAACCTGCATGTTTTTGGACTGTGGGAGGAAACCGGAGTACCCGGAGGAAACCCACGCAAACACAGGGAGAACACACAAACTCCACAGATGTTCATAATTCAAACTTTTTACAGGCCATCCCCTTCACCTTCTTTGTCATGTGAGTCACATTGTTAATGTTAGCAGTGCTGTTGGAAACCAATGCTGGTTCATGCAACTTTTCAATATTCATAGAAAAATCTTTCAGACCGATTTTTTTTATCCAAACAGTTCAAAATCTATCCTACTGAAATATTAAAATGGTCGTTGATATAAATGTGACATTTTGTTTTTTATTTGTACCAATGGGGCTTTCTAATAGCATTGGCAATATGTTAACGAGCTATAATGGCCCTTTGGTCAGTAACCAGAGGGACCGGTCATAAAAAGTAATGTGATGGCTTGAAATTACTCTCAGCTCGTGGTAAGTGAGATGGGACTATAAACATCCTGAGCTTTTCATTTAACACCACTGTCCAGTGTACCACATAGAGACAAGTCTTTAAAATTAGTTTTTTTGTGTTATCTCAGTAATGTTCTAAGGATAGAGGACAGACTTTAGAACCAGACATTTGTTATTGTTTAGATTTAAGTGGAAATGACAACAGTGTCTTACAGAGTGGAGAATCTCGTTACAATACGCTTTATTTAATGTAAGAGATTAAATTTTATAATTGGGATCTTATTATGTCTGTTAGCTTGAAAAAGCTTTATTTCTGCTGTGCCAGCAAGTGACTGTACCTTTCCAAAAAATGGCCAAAAGTCAACTGGTTATTTTAATTTGTCTATTTGATGTAATATGAGTGCAAGCTAGATCAAATTTGCACTTTTACATTATTTCACTCGAAAAACAAAACGACATTTCGTCAATTGATTTGGTCCTTGCTATAGTTTACATATATTAATGTGCAGATTGCGATGTCTCGAAAACATCCACTAGATGGGAGTAGAGAACGCAACATCCAAGATTGTCTCTCCTATGACGAATTCGGTTGAAGTTGAATCATTTACCATTTTCACTTCCAAGGCTTAGGTATTCATCTTGTACGCTAACCTAATGCTTTTTAATTTATAGTTTTTGTTTTTAGTAGGCTATTATTAGAAGGACAAGGGATCTTAAATGCATCAAAAGAGAATATACCTTTCCTGAGGATTTTGAGTCCAAACGCAAAAGTTGTCAGGATCGGCACATAATCCCACACAACAAAACAGGTTTTCATTAGCCGTAGTGCATAATGTAATGAATATATTATATTTTGCATATCAAATAAAACAAGTTACGCATACTCTTTACATTGTGATGAAACCATCGGTCTACCATGGGCTATCAAGACCGTTCCTATACGGATGCGTATGAAGTAGCCTATAGTCTTTGTCAATCCCTGTTAATTTCCATTACAGTCTATGAAAGCAGCTGTGAAAAGATAGACGGACGGGTGTATTGACAGTAGGTGTCCTGATCGATCATACCCAATGAACCAATGGGCATGGATGATGAGTATTAGGGGCGTTATTTCCCAATTCGAACTTTATGGAAGACCAATCCGGGCAGTTGTAGGACGTAATAGCCGCAACGAGGGGATGTGTAAAGACCCCCAGCAATCCGCGCAATGGTTGCGCGAGGAGTGATGCCATTGGATATCAGCGGTAAAAGTGGTAAGAACTCTAGTTTAGTTATTGATAAACAAAACAATCAAATTGCGTAAACTTCCACACTTAGCTAATTTGTCTTGACCGCACAGGACGGCGAACACGCGCGTGAGGAAATCAGTTGTCCTGAGACTGCCCTCACGGTTTGATTTTAATTCGTTTAGGAACGGGATCTATTTATTGGACATGTGAGTTACAGGAGTAACGACCAGCAAGCCTGCAGAATGAAGTTAATTTCTTGTCTTCAATGTCTTCTCTTCACTCTCATCATCAGGTCTAGCGAGACGCAGTCAGGTGAGTGACAAGTGACTGGCGCGTGTGTCCATGCGCATAGTGTTGGGGCAGGTCATTTTCGAACTGCCTGTAACTGATGCATTGATGGTGATATTGATGATGATGGAGCTGGTTAAAATGAGGTTCTGCAGCCTCTTGGGATGGTGCGGCCAGCCTGTCTCTCCTGTTAAAACGAGTACAGTTTCCCCGAAGATAGCCTCTTTGTTGTTTATATCTATTTACAAAGTTATAGTATCAGTCTACATTTTTTGTCAATACATAGGCAGGCTAGATTGCTTTTTATCATATAAGTGAACAAAATAGTTGGGGAAAAACATATTTTGGGCAATTAAGCATTGTGTTAATGAATGTGTTTAACAATTAAGGCTTAATTGTACTGAAGTTTATTGAGTTTATTAGCAATTGGATTGCGAACGATGCAAAACTTGACCACAACAGTGTTCCAGTCCTGCGTTATATTTTGTTCTTCAGGAATATATTACTAAATGCTTTATTTCTCAAGTAAATTCCCAGTGTTGAAAAGGATTGTGTGTAAAAGCTAATTATAAAGCAGCCTGTTAAACACTCTTTCCTCACCACGCTTTCCCCGCCTATTGACTGCGCACTTGGGTATTCAATAGGGGCACACTCAAAGCAAATATCTACCTTTTCCCAAAGGAACCCATGCTGTTTCTGCGGTGTCCTATATCATACCCGATATTCCTTTATTTTTTTACGTTCTTATGGAAGTATACAATAGTTTGTTGTTTCCCCGTTTTATTTACGTTTTCTAAAGAGGCTTGAAAGAAGTTAAATGGTGTCATGAACCAAATGCTCAATTTATACCTTCATACATGGAACCTCTTTTGTGCTTTAAATCATTAAAAATCCCTTTCAGTTTAAAATGCAAGAATACTATTTTATTATAAAACGGCATATTTGTGAAACACTTTAATAGATATAGTAAGACCAAGCATATCATGAGTTTGGATTATCCTGGTAACCCTGACTCAACAGGGGAGTAATGGGCTGGCATAGTTTTTCTTTTGACATTCTGTTCCTGCGGTACAAATTGTCTGGATGTTAGCTGATATCATTAAACCCTGGTGTTGATGAGGCTTGGCACCACACATGATTTGTTTAAATTTCCAGTTTCCAGATTGGTAGATTTGGGAGCAGCCCAACCTCTTGGTCCTCCAGAGCTGAAATTTCCCCACAAACTGTCTGCCAGTACAGCACAGTTGAGAGCTGACAACCTCGCCAACGTATTGTCTGCCAAATCGAGTTTCAATGTTCCACTGGAATGAAGATGCAGAGACAGGAACACTGGCTTGTCCCTCGACTCCTCCAATCGTTTCCCTCCTAGTTGCTGGGGCTTCAATCCGCCCGGCAAAGCAGCCAAATAGTCTTTGTCACTTCACAGTGAGGGCCTAAAGGCAGAGACTGTGGGCATAGAATGTCCTGTTCACACCACAGGACTGGCCCTCATTCTGGATCCTCCAGACCGGACCGTGTGTGTGCCGTGGAGGCCCAGTTTGGTTCAGTTCTGTCTGGCTCCGGCATGGGAGGAGGACAGGGAGTGAGCTCCCCGTCCAGACCCATAATTGCCAACCCTCCCAATTGTCCCGGGAGACTCCAGGTTTTCACTGCCACAATTCTCAATCAATACGATTTTTTGTATAGACCCCTGCTTTTGTTTGGAAATCCTCCCGATTTTTGAAGTTAGCAGGTATGTCCAGACCTGTGTGGGCCCTCCAAGAACCAAAAAGAATATACCCGGAGATTGGAGAGATAGAATGAGAGAGTGAGAGAGTGAGTGAGTGAGTGAGTGAGTGAGTGATTGAGTGACTGAGAGAGAGGTGAAGGGAGGGCAGAAAAGGAGCACCATGGGGTTATTTGGCATGCCTAGACTCCCAGCCAAGAGCCATACTGGTGATGCAAATGGTTCCTAAAAATCTGAGCTAAGCCACTTTGGCTGTGTTTGTGTGTGTGTGTGAGAGAGAGAGAGAGAGAGAGAGAGAGAGAGAGAGAGAGAGTGAGTGTGTGTGAGGGAGAGAGAGAAAGAAAGAGAGTGAGTGTGTGTGAGGGAGAGAGAGAGAGAGAGTGTGTGTGAGGGAGAGAGAGCGAGAGAGAGAGTGAGTGTGTGTGAGGGAGCTATAATATTTTTCCGTCTGTATAAGTATGCATGCGAATATGTGCGTGCATGTGTGCCTGTTTTGAGTACACAGAATATACATCCATTCTGGTCTCCAACTATATCCGATCTATAGATACACACACACACACACACGCACGCACGCACGCACGCACGCACGCACGCACGCACGCACGCACGCACGCACGCACGCACACACACACACACACACACACACACACACACACACATAGACACACCCTATCTCACAATGCTATAAGGTCACTTAGAGTACTTTGCCCCTAAATGTGCCGGGCAGAGAAGCTATCATGCATTAAGAACGTTATCTCAGCGGTATGGAGATGAGGCCAGTTTCAACAATAGCCAGGCAGGGGAATTATTTTCAGTTATTGTTAAAATGATTCGACACCTATTTTTTCTCTGGGGGGGGGGGGGGGGGGGGGGGGGTTGTCTGCATGTGGGCTGTACATGTACTATGTCTCTCTCTCTCGGTGGCTGTATGTCTGTCTAGTGTCTACGTGTCTATCTTTTTCTCTGTCTCACTGTCTGTCTGTGTCAGTCTGCCCGTCTGTCTGGGAGGGGGGGTTTGTCTGCATGTGCGCTGTACATGCACAATGTCTCTCTCGCTGACTGAATGCCTGTCTAGTGTCTATCATTTTCTCTGTCTCACTCTCAGTCTGCCCGTCTGTCTGCCGTTCGGTTCTGGGAGTCAGGTGGGCAGGACATTCTAATCAGTCCTCAGTGACATTTCAAACCGCTCTCCTCTGAATAACCAGGAGCAAAGGACCCACCAACCAACCCGTGAAGGCCATTACGATATGATTCCTCGGCTCCTGTGCGTCTCCCCTCCCCTCGGCTGGACTCACCAAAGGGGAAAGGAGACGGCGTGACAGACTAATTAGGCAAACGGCTTTTTCTGATAGCGTCAGTCCTGAGTGTAGACCACCGCCGCGGGCGACTGTACAAGGAAGGATTGAGGACAGCCACATACTGACACACAACACTGTATTCAATGGACACGCGTACAGCCACATACTGACACACAACACTGTATTCAATGGACACGTTTTGATGATGTCCTGGTTGGTTAAATGGACATGGTCGTTGCGGTTGGAGTTGTAAATACCAGGCTGTGTGTTGTGTGCTCGATCCGATAAGCGTGTTTTGATGAACTGATAGGGATCTTTATTGTGGTGAGAGGAAGATAAATGCAGTGAGAGAGAGAGAGAGAGAGAGAGAGAGAGAGAGAGAGAGAGAGAGAGAGAGAGAGAGAGAGAGAGAGAGAGAGAGAGAGAGAGTGAAAAGAAGAAGACAGAGAGTGGGGGTGTTTGAGGCTGGTGACATTGGAGTGGCGGGTTGTTCATCGCTCCCTGTTTAATCATGCCCAGCGACAGCCCGACTCTACAGACAGCAGCAGACGACACGCACAGTCATCTAAATGGCCGTGGAAGTATACGTCAAATGATAAATACGCCTGCCAAGGGCCCAGACACTTTTCAATTTCCTCTTTTCTTCCCCCAAATCTCTATCACACACTCTCTCTCTCTCTCTCTCTCTCTCTCTCGCTCTCTATCTCTCTCTCTCGCTCTCTCTTTCTCACTCTCTTTCTCTCTCTCTCTCTCTCTCTATCTTTCTCTCTCTATCTCTCTCTCATTCTCTCTCTCTCTCAGAGCAAAACACGTGCCTTTCCGTCTCGAGCATTCTGGAAAGCGATAATGAGAAACAACGTCTTTTTGTTTACTTGACATTTTGTTTGGTGGGAATGCGCCAAAAGAAAGGCCACTGTTCTGGAGTTCACCAACCGCCCGAATATGTACAAGATGAAGGAAGCAGGAAGCAGAATAGCGTGTGACCGAGCTCGTCCAAGGTCCACACTGTTCACCAGAAACAGCAAAGGTGGAGATCAGTCTCCAAGAGCAAGTGGAATCAACTCTCTCTCTCTCTCTCTCTCTCTCTCTCTCTCTCTCTCTCTCTCTCTCTCTCTCTCTCTCTCTCTCTCTCTCTCTCTCTCTCTCTCTCTCTCTCTCTCTCTCTCTCTCTTAATTACACTATTATTTAAATTTATTTTGTCTCTCTCCCTTTTATTTTCTTAACTACACTCTTTTCCCCTCTTTCTTCTTTCTCTCTATTCCAGCCTTTTTACTCTACCTATCTCTATTACGCTCTCTCTGTCTCTGTGTCAATGACCAAACTAACTGCTTGTGTCTCATGCCAGCCCATACCAAGAGTTTGATTGGCTGGTTCTCAGTGGAGCTGGCACAGATGTCTCCGCTCTCTGCCAGACACACACACACACACACACACACACACACACACACACACACACACACACACACACACACACATACACACACACACAACCAGGCCTGTTGCACATGAATGCATTAGCTTGTACACGCTAGCACACACTCTGAATCACTTTGGTGCCATCCCCCTGTGCCTGCCTGCCTCGCACAGAGAGACCAGTAGATCCAGGAGGGTAGGCCGGCTCACCCAAAAGTCACCCACAACTTTATTAAAGCCACTATAGGCAACTTTTTTTGTATTAACACATTATCAATACCTTTCCACAGTTTGCACATTGTAATGTCTATGGGAAAATGAAACAATCGCAGATCAGATCAGTCCTCTTGAAGTCTCAATATTCAACACACAAGTTGGGCTGCCGCCGGGCGGGATCTCCTGCAAACTGTGACGATTCGCTTTACGGCACAAGGAAGTGTGTCACGAAATCAGGAAGAGACGCCCACACCTGGAGTATAGTCGTTGATCATGTTAGCGACATGCAGTGACCACGTGCATTCTGCATGTCTTTTTTGCGATGTTTAGGGAAAATAATTACAGTAAGCAAACTGTAGAGGCAGCCAAAACCACCTCTTATGAGAAACGTCCTTCAGCTGCTTTAAAGAGCAAACTCCTTTGAATG
This sequence comes from Galaxias olidus, assembly GCA_026901105.3. NCBI lineage: Eukaryota > Metazoa > Chordata > Actinopteri > Galaxiiformes > Galaxiidae > Galaxias > Galaxias olidus. The sequence goes on from JAPMUY010001196.1 coordinate 60,690, forward strand.
TATATAACTGATCGTTCATTTGAAAGGCTAACCTTTTAATGTACAGCTCCTGGAAATCTGAGATCGCCAAATAATATTTTCTTCATTGGAGCTGTGTGTGTATTTTTGTTTTTAGCCCTGCCTTTTAATCAATTTTGATTGGCCAGCTGACAAAAGTGACACTGATATTTGGCAAAAGTTTTTTAAAAAAGGAACGCGCCAGCAAGTCAACACAAAACATAACAAAGAACGATGAAAAGGTCGTAGTTGAAAAAACACCTTCAGTGGTCACCGAGCATATTTTGCAGTGAAATGGCAAAATGTTGCTACTAAAAACTGGACTTGGTTCATTTTACAAAACGAATTTTGAGCCCTGCAACACACAGCTCCCTTTGCAAGAGAACACCGTCGTTTGTCTCGTCTCTGCCCCCTCTCTGTCGCTCCCCTCTCTCCCTCCATCCTTCCTCTCCTACTGTCCTTGGTTTTCCTCCCTCCATCCTTCACGTTGGGGCCGCTGGACGGCGGGGGATCGTGACGCCTCTCTCTCTGCCTCTAATTATGACGTCCAATTTGTCACGCAGACAATGGGCTGTCACCGGCCTCTCAGAGGCACCAAGCACCCTCCAACCGCCAGCCTTGGTGTGTGTGTGTGTGTGTGTGTGTGTGTGTGTGTGTGCGCGTGCGCGATGTGGACATTAAGCTGTCGCTGGCTTCTCTGAGACGCACACGACACAGTCGCCCCTGCCGTCCTGTCTGTGCCGGTGTGTTTCTGCTTGCGTTCTTTGTACTTAGATGTTTGTGTGTGTGTATGTGACGCGTTTGCCTGCGCCTCCTTATGAATGTTGATGGTCGTTGAGTATTCATGTGAATGCAAGTATGTAAGAACACTCACGGACACTCAAACACACTGATACACAGACACACGTACACACACACACAGACACAAAGAGAGCCTGATAATGGAGCGTGTGTTATGCTCGCTGATTGACAGAGGTTTCTTAGCAGCCAGGGATGGAGGGCCATCGACTCCCTTTCTCTTTCCCTCTCTTCATGCACTCTGTCGCTCTTTTTTTCAATTCCTTCGCTTTCCTCTCTCCGTCTGTGGCACAATGGAGGGAATTACAATGACAATGGCAGCGGTCTAATCTCCAGCTCGTTACCTCAATAGAGGGCAGTGGAACGGGGGAGTAACTGTCCGTCTCCTAATTCCCGGCAGTTGTGCGTGTTGCTCACACATGTGGATGAGGATGTCTGGATGGAGACGCTTCCTCTGGTCAGTCTGGCTCTCCAACGCTGTCGTCCCGTCTGTGTCTCTCTCTGACGCACGGCAGCCGAGCTCTCTGATTGGTTACTCAGCAGCCGAATGGAGCCGCAAAGTAATGGTTTCCGTGCATTATTTGACACCCACTTTTTAGCCACATTTTGATCAATTGAATTTGCAAATTTTTTGCCATGACTGATGTAATTTTGACATATTAAGCTGAACAGTTTTTACTTATATTTTCTTTGAACATTCACCAGACTGAAAGACTGTATTTGAGAGCTATATTTAGGCTGGTGCCGATTCATGTGCAGAACTACAGGTAGCCTGAGAAAGCTGCAACAATTACATGAAAACTAAAACGTTAGGCTATCTAAACAATCAAATGATATCTAAAATGTAATAGACTGAATGATCTGAGAACAGAACCCCTGTCCTCGTCCTGTCACTCAGCAAATCAACTACAAAATCCTTCTTACCAAAAATAAAAAAGACCCATAAGTTACCAATGAAACTCAAAGGTAACCTCAAGTAAATATAGGAAAAGAGTTAAATGACAGTTTAAAACCGAGAATGTACTTCTAAAATGTCTTCAGCAAGAAAAGTAATATTGTATATATTTATGTCACCCACAACCACTGTTGGTGAGGTAGATGAGAGTAAAATCTCCACTTTGAAGGGTAGACGTTATAATCCACAATCATTTCGATTGACTAAAACAGATAAATAAGTTACCAATGACCCTCAAGGGTAATTTTTTTGAAGAAAATTTATATTTTACATATTTAAGTTAACCAAAACCGCCACTAGGGTAGATGTGTGTTTTTGTTTTACTTGGTAGGGTAGACACGTTTAAAGTCGTCTAGAATTCTTTGGATTTTGATTATTTTTTGGGGGTGGGGGGTCACGTGTCTGCTAAGAGCTTTTTAAATGTGTGTGTGTGATATGGAAGGAAATAGCCCCTCTCCGACACACACAGTGCCATGATGGAGGGGTGCTTGTGTGTGTGTGTGTGTCTGTGTATGTATGTGTGTGTGTGTGTGTGTGTGCGCGCGCGTGTGTGTGTGTGTGTGTGTGTGTGTCTAATGCTGGCACTGGAGAGGACTGGACTCATCCTCGCTCAGTCACCAGTGTGTGATGGAGAGAGGGGGATGAGGCAGAGACAGAAAAATAAAGTCACTGTTTTATCCTAGCCACACACACACAGTATATGCATAGCTTCCCCTGGGTCCAACTCTCTCTCTCTCTCTCTCTTTCTCTCTCACACACACACACACACACACACACACACACACACACCGATGGGTATTATGCGCAGACACGTAGGCTTCATGAACAGGGAGATTAGTTTGAAACGGAGTACCCCCCCCCCCCCCCCCCCCCCCCCAACGAGAGAGAGGAAAGAAAAGATACAGAGAGAGGAGAGAGAAGAGGATGGGCTGCACTGTAGAGCAGGGCGGAGAACACAACCAATAGAGGAGGAGGAAGAGGAGGAGCGAGGGATGGAGGAAGAGAAAGGAGATGGAGACAGTTGCAGGCCCCCAGGGAGAGAGGGAGGTGTGGAAGAGAAAGTGTGGATCTTTGCCGTTTTCTCTTCTCTTCACCATCTGCTTCTGCTCCTCTCTCATCTGCTTAATTAGTACAAGTTGTCTTATGCTCCGAGTACGCAGGGAGAAAAGCCTGTGTGTGTGTGTGTGTGTACACAGATGGCTATTAGGGTTTGCACAGTCTGCGGATGAAGAGTTGAAATGTGTGTGTGTGTGTGTGTGTGTGTGTGTGGTGTTTCGGTGGGTCAGTGTTTTGAGGGGCAGCTCGAGGTCATTTGTCAGTCTCCAGCTGAAGTGCCGATGGTTGTGGAACCATCAGCTCACCCCCACCTGGTCCAGGTCAACAACCCCCACAAACATTTCACCCCCAGAAATGGTAGTACATTATCCATTTCATTTCAACTCAGCTACATTTCACCATGAAAACATTTCACGCCGAATATATTTTACCCCCAAATACATATCACCTCAACTATATTTCATCTTGAAAACCTTTCACCCTGTAATCATTTCGCCCTGAAAACATTTCATCCCAAATACATTTATTACCAAAACATTTCACCCTTCAGACCCACAATGTCTCTCATCACATCCAAACCCTCCTAGCTTTTCCCGTTTTTCCCTTTCCATTTATTTTACCAGCAGTAACCTCAGAAGAGTGTGCCAGTTTAAGCAGGAAATTGATCAGTCCTATTGTGTCCTTTTTGGGGGCTTCTCTCCTCCAGCACGGTACACAGAACAAGACCAGTTAGCCCCGGCCCCTAGGGGTCATCCCCACCTCCTCTCACAAATCAAGCGCCCTCTGGGCACCTTCCGTCACGTACTTGCAATTCTTTGCGCGCGGCGCGAGGCTAACCGGCGGTGAAGGGTGTGGGAGCTGCTGGGAGCGAGGGGCGTTTGAGAGGCAGTTATTGACAGCATCGCGGGGAGCTCCCCCTGATTGATGGCTCGGCAATAAACAACACTGAAGGCTTTGAAGCCCAGTGACGTTCCCAGAGGAGGCCCCCTCTCTTCCCAGCACATTGCTCAATTCTGATTGGCCTGCCTATGTCACATCTTCGCTTGTAATAAAGCAGTCTCTTATGTGTACAGAGATCGACTTGCTCGCAAAAGAGAAAACACAGTAGGACCTCACCCCAGCTTTACTGAGCCAGGTGAAAGTATGAACTGTAAGTGGTAAGGCAGAAAATGGTACATAAGTCATGTTTGGCTACCTTGCTGTTTAGCTAACATTTCCCGTATTGGGTTGCAAAAGTTAGCTAGGGCATTGAGCCCAAAAGGAGTAGTGTTCATTCACTGCTAATTAGTTTGTTTTGAACTATTATCATAATACAAAAATCTGCTTTGACTGAATCAGTATATTTTCCACGCTACACAGTTAAGACATCTAGGGCCGCCTGTTAACTGCAAAATTATCAGTTCATATGGTTAGACTATTTATAGGTGTGCGTTTCCGTACAACTACCATATTGTTTCATTCTATAAATGAACATTTCTCCCAAATTCCCAATTAAAATATTGTAATTTGAGCATTTATTTGCAGACAGGTCGCAAAAGAAAACAGTGTTTTCAGACATTAAATAATACAAAGAGAAGTTCATATTCAATAATAAAAATATTTAAAAAAAAATGTGTAATGTATAACTTCAGAAATCAATATTTGATGGAGTAACATTGATTTTCAATAATAATAATTAATTTTATTTACATAGCACTTTTCTAACACCCAAAGACGCTTCACAACATGTGCATGCAGTGCATCCGGAAAGTATTCATACCCCTTCACTTTTTCCACATTTTATTATGTGGAAAAACATATTCCAAAATGGATTCAATAAAAAAAAATTCTCAACATTCTACACATAATACCGCATATAGACAAAGTGAAAAAAGTTTTGAATTTTTTTGCAAATGTATTAAAAATTAAAAACTAAAATATCACATGTACATAAGTATTCACACCCTTTACTCAATAATTTGTTGAAGCACCTTTGGCAGCAATTACAGCCTCAAGTCTTCTTGAGTATGATGCTACAAGCTTGCCACACCTATTTTGGGGCAGTTTCTCCAATTCTTCTTTGCAGATCGTCTCAAGCTCCATCAAGTTGGATGGGGAGCGTCGGTGCACAGCCATTTTCAGATCTCTCCAAAGATGTTCAATCGTGTTCAAGTCTGGGTTCTGGCTGGGCCACTCAGGGACATTCACAGACTTGTCCCGAAGTCACTCCTTTGTTATCTTGGCTGTGTGCTTAGGGTCGTTGTCCGGTTGGAAGGTGAACCGTCGCCCCAGTCTGAGGTCCAGAACGCTCTGGAGCAGGTTTTCATCAAGGATCTCTCTGTACATTGCTGCATTCATCTTTCCCTTGATCCTGACTAGTCTCCCAGTTCCTGCCGCTGAAAAACACCCCCACAGCATGATGCTGCCACCACCATGCTTCACTGTAGGGATGGTATTGGCCAGGTGATGAGCAGTGCCTGGTTTCTTCCAGACATGACACTTGGCATTCAGGCCAAAGAGTTCAATCTTGGTTTCATCAGACCAGAGAATTTTGTTTCTCATGGTCTGAGAGTTCTTTAGGTGCCTTTTGGCAAACTCCATGCGGGCTGTCATGTGCCTTTTACTGAGAAGTGGCTTCCGTCTGGCCACTCTACCATAAAGGCCTGATTGGTGGAGTGCTGCAGAAATGGTTGTCCTTCTGGAAGGTTCTCCCATCTCCACAGAGGAACACTGGAGCTCTGTCAGAGTGACCATCGGGTTTTTGGTCACCTCCTTGACCAAGGCCCTTCTCCCCCGATTGCTCAGTTTGGCCGGGTGGCCAGCTCTAGGAAGAGTCCTGGTGGTTCCAAACGTCTTCCATTTGCGAATGATGGAGACCACTGTGCTCGTTGGGACCTTCAATGCTGCAGAAATTTTTTTGTACCCTTCCCCAGATCTGTGCCTCGATACAATCCTGTCTCGGAGGTCTACAGACAATTCCTTGGACTTCATAACTTGGTTTGTGCTCTGACATGCACTGTCAACTGTGGGACCTTATATAAACAGGTGTGTGCCTTTCCAAATCATGTCCAATCAATTGAATTTACCACAGGTGGACTCCAATCAAGTTGTAGAAACATCTCAAGGATGATCAGTGGAAACGGAATGCACCTGAGCTCAATTTTGAGTGTCACAGCAAAGGGTGTGAATACTTATGTACATGTGATATATATATATTTTTTTTTTAATACATTTGCAAAAAATTCTAAAATACTTTTTTCACTTGGTCATTATGCGGTATTGTATGTAGAATGTTGAGCATTTTTTTTTATTTAATCCATTTTGGAATTAGACTGTAACAAAATAAAATGTGTAAAAAGTGAAGGGGTATGAATACTTTCCGGATGCACTGTAGGTAACATGACAACAACAAACCATTCAACCGAAACAGACAGAAAGGACAACAACAACAACGGTTCTAACTATACGTAAACAAAAGGATAGCATATCAGTAGAAGCAAAGGACCGGATTCTAAACAGAGTTAATCACAGAGCTATTTCATACATCTTGGCATGCTCTCCACTAGTCTTTCACATTGTCCTTTGGGGGACTTTATACTGTACAACTCGACTACTTTATAACTCTTGCCGCAAAATTCATGTCACACCCAGTGGTTAGCACAAAAAAGATACCACTAGAATTTAAGAGGTGGTGGCGTCTTCTTAATGCCAACTGCTGGGGGTTTTAGGTGGTGGTGTCTTCTTAATGCTAACTACTGGGTATAATAGGTGGTGATGTTTCTGAATGCTAACTACTGGGTATATTAGGTTCTTAATGCTAACTCCTGGGGGTAATAGTTGTGGTGGTGTCATCTTAATGCTAACTACTGGGTATAATAGAGGATGGTGTCCTCTTAATGCTAACTGGTGGGTATAATAGGTGTGGTGTCTTAATGCTAAATATTTGCTATGAAGGTGGTGGTGTCTTCTTAATGCTAACTACTGGGTATAATAGGTGGTGGCGTCTTCTTGAAGCTAACCACTGCAGCTGGTTAATCTACTTCTAAAGTGTTCCAACCACACATTACAGGAAGACTAGCTTCTAATAATTCTACACATGTCTTTCGCTGGCACTGGCAGGGCAGAGATAGGGGGAGAGGCACAGACAGATAGAGAGAGAGAAACCAACAGAAGGGGAGAAAAATAGATAACAGAGCCAGACAGACACGCGCACTAAAACACCTGAAACACATCCAGGTAAACAGAGAGAGGTAGAGGGAATGAATAGGAAGGAACACCTGAATGCTAATTCTAAATTATAATTCTGCTCCGGCGACATCTTGCCATACTGTAGTCTGCTGCATGTTGCTATATATAAACTACAATTACCAGCGGAACTGTGGGACCCGGCATTTAGGTGGAATGGATACAGTGATGATGGACATCTGATAGCTATAGCAGGATTTCCCCAGTGTTTGTACTTATCTTCTGTGTGTGTGAGGTAATTAGTGTTTATGAAGGTATGCGAGTGTTTGATGTGTGCGTGCGTGTGTGTACCACCCTCAAACGGATTTGTGCTCCCTCCTACATTGTGTGTGTGTGTGTGTGTGTGTGTGTGTGCGTGCGCGTGCGCGGAGCAAGGAGCTCGGCGCTGGAGTAGAGCTCCAGCTAGCGGGTCGTTAGCGGTGGGAGGGCTGCAGTAATAGGCTGCTGGGCAGGGCCTTCAGAGGGAGAGACATAATGGGACCGCCAGGGGGTCCGCTACTTAGAGGAGCTATCCTAGACCAGCAGCGGCCCAAAACCTAGGAAGGGGAGAAACCACAGGTGTATCTATGGCACACACACACACACACACACACACACACACACACACACACACACACACACACACACACACACACACACACACACACACACACACACACACACACACACACACACACACACACACACACACACACACAAACACACACAGCTTATGAAGGAACAAACCCACATTAACCAACATTTATATTGGATTGGATTTATATTATATATTTTTTTATGAATGATCTGAAATACAGTTTTCACACTGCCTCAAATAAGAAACAATTACCGCTTTTTTGCGATTCCCTGTTCGTGCGAAAACGGAGCGTCTGTGGTATTTTATGTAACGCTATGGCTTCCAACGGTGCACCTGTCCATTACGCCGTTGCCTGATGAATTAAGAAAGTCTGCTTTTATGGTCACTTTATGAAGACTCTCCGGGAAGTTAGTTAGTGTTGCAAACACACACTCGCACACGCACACAAACACAAACACAACAGAAAGCCTTCTGTTCCGAAAGCAGTCAACTAATTAGCGGAATTAGCTGGAGATCAAAGGGTTCAGTAAAAAAGCTGATGTTGTGCGTGTGCTGAGCTGGCTCGCCGTGGCGCTTCGTTTGCATCACGATACGATGCTTTACGATCGGACCCAGCACCACACGTCAGGTTTCTTGGTAGCCAGGGCGCTTAGCACAGGAGTCCGGTGACTTTAAATGAACGCACGCACACACACACACACACACACATTTGCGAACTTTACTTATTTTTACAAATAGAAATTCAAACATTCCGACACCGAGACATAAAATACTCAAACCCAGACTTCCAGCACAAGCTCACACGCTCTTTGTCTTGACGGCCTATTGATTTCCATCTTAATTAGCAGTATATGATTAAGTGTGGCGGGTTATGGATTGCTTGGAGGTGGGTGGCAGGACATTGTGTGTGTGTGTGTGTGTGTGTGTGTGTGTGTGTGTGTGTGTGTGTGTGTGTTACTGTCCCTGGGGCGGTAAACCTCCCTTCCTCCCCCTGTCCCAGCATGGCTCTGCCCTGCTGTGTAACACCCTGGCTCTAATGCACCATTCAAACACCACATGTTTAACAGCTAATTAAAGCAGGCACGCTACAACACCGTTGTGCCCAAAGGGTTTGCATTCCTCAACGTCACAGCCTTTTTCACCCTATTTCCTCAAGTTTGGTTGTGTTGTTAAACAATTCTGAGCTGCAGGGCCATTTTTGTGTGCTTTTCTAATTTAACTCAGTTTTGAACAATTTGTTGTTTGGACTCCTGTGTATTTGAGTAAGCGCGTGTTTGTGGGCATTTGTTTCAGAGTTTGTGGTATTTCATCTTTTCCCGTTAAATCTGTCGACGAAAGCGTGTGTGTGTGTGTGTGTGTGTGTGTGTGTGTGTGTGTGCCTGTGTTCCCTGGTGCTGTCTGCTAAGGTGGCAGTTTGCAGGTCTACCCAATGTTAAATGAAAGTGTCCAGTGCGCTGCGGACCTCCATTCATCAGCCTCACACTGGAGCAGAGCTGGCTGCAAGGGAATCACTTGGTACTGCCTGAACACACACACACACACCACACACACACACACACACACACACACACACACACACACACACACACACACACACACACACACACACACACACACACACACACACTCCTTTCTCTCCTCTCTCTCTCTTCCACACACACAAACACATGCACCCTAGTGCACAGATAATCTTTCTTTCATTGTCTCAAACACCCATGATGCTAGTTTTCGGTGCTTTATGCACTTGCACACACACACACACACACACACACACACACACACACACACACACACACACACACACACACACACACACACACACACACACACACACACACACGCACAAGCACACACACTCCTGAACCCCACTCTTCACACTTCTCAGCTTTTCCACATTGAGCCTCTTCATCACATCTTTCCCTGTTTCACACTGACCTGACAAGATCGTTCCCCTGGGTCCATTCTGTACTAGACCTGGTGACCCTTTAACTCTGCAACACCACAACATATTACCCCACTCTATTCTGTTCTATTCTGTTCTGTTCTGTTCTGTTCTGCTCTGTTCTATTCTGTTCTATTCTGTTCTGTTCTGTTCTGTTCTGTTCTATTTCTATTCTGCTCTGTTCTGTTCAGTTCTGTTCTGTTTTGTTCTCTTCTCCTCTCCTCTTTTCTTTTCTTTTCTTTCTTCTCTTCTCTTCTCTTCTCTTCTCTTCTCTTCTCTTTTCTTCTCTTCTCTTCTCTTCTCTTCTCTTCTGGTCTTCTCCAGTGTTCTCTCGGGCTCTGGCTGTGAGAGGGAGTGAGGGCTCAGCTCCAGGCCCAGGGAGTACAGCCGCCTGCTGGGCTCATCATCCCCACGGCTCCCTCTCCTCCTCTCCTCCTCTCCTCCTCTCCTCCTTCCTCTCCTTCCTCTCCTCCTCTCTACTCCGCTCCCGTCTTCACCGAGGGAGATGTGGGACGCTCCCACTGACCTTGGCGTTTCTCTCTTTTCTTTTTCTTGTGAAGGCTTCTTTTTTATCATGGCTCTCCAGTCGATGCTTTTGTACCAGGCAATCTCTTTTCCCCCGTGGTAATGGACTTTTCAGTGGAGGGGAGGAAACAAGGAAAGAGAGATAAAACAGGAAAAGAAGCAAGCAAAGAGATTTAGGAAAAAGCATCCAAAAGTCCATGACAGAGGGACTTTATCAAATAACAATTACATCTGGTAAAAACTCATAAAAGATTTCAGTGGCCCCCGAGTTATTGTGTCTGTGTGTGTGTGTGCGTGTGCTTGTTTGTGAGTTTTTGTGTGAGCGTGTGTGTTGGCCGGCTATCGATTGTGTCTGCTCTTTGTGTCGATGTGTGTTGTGTGGATGAGAGAACTCAGGCAATGCTTCACCATCTTCGCTGAAAAGCGCCATCGATTCCGCAGCGTCTTCATTTTCCCAGATGACAAAGCAAACAGTTTGTTTTCCATCGGTCCTTTGATGGTATAAAAGGTTGAGTGGACGGAGCTTCAATCTGTCACGCTGAGCGATGTTTTTGTGACGCTAAACCCATTTGGAAGCGTGGAGGCTGCTACCCTGACCTCACGGCTGCCCTCGGCATTCTTACCACGTTAACCCCAATCACAGCGGCCGCAAAGTTTGTTGACGGAAGACACCAAAGCATGTCCCGTCGGCAGAAAGCCTGTTTACGGTTGCCAGGCGACCCTGTGGCCTCGGCGAGGCGTGTGGCACAGCCGCGGCCTGTTCATTTGCTCCTAATGGAGTCATCAAACACACTGACAGAGGGGGTCGTGGAACGGGCAGACACACGTCCACCGTGCATGTGGACCACTGCTCTGCGTTCAGACTGTAATGAGGACGCTGTGAGAATGCCAACTCAAAATTATACCAGGGGCTACCAGACACCCCAACACGACAGCCATTTTGTCAAACATTGATAGTATTTTGTGTACATGCCGGTGTATCGTGTGTTGAATGCGTGTGTGTGTGTGTGTGTGTGTGTTGAATGCGTGTGTGTGTGTGTGTGTGTGTGTGTGTGTGTGTGTGTGTGTTTGGGTAACTTGTGTAGCAGCACAAAAATATGTTGCAAAAGTCCCTCTCTGTTTTGTCTTCTCTATGGGAGCGCTCCTCTCTTTGTGGTCAGTGTCTCTTTAATTGGCCAATCAGTTGGTCCCCCTCAGGGAGCAGCCATTGATTGACAGCGGAGATAATCCGTGTAATGGCCGATCGCCGTGGTGCCGGGTGGTGCCAGATGTCTCGCAAGGTGGGGAAAAGCCTGCCGGATCGTGCGGAATGGGATCCCAGCTGTCCATGATAAACCGGACTGACATTCCTAACGGCATCCTGAATGTGTGTTGGGTGTACTCAAAGCTCCACTCGGCTTCTCCAAGAGTCCTGTTCAGGTCAGACATTATAGATATGCTTATATGGAATCATTGCCAAACGAGTTATGGAGAAATGTGCTCCATAGAGTGAGACGGTACTCTAAGTGGAGGACATGGACGGCCTTCCTGATGATGGTCTTTGGGAAACTGCCGGACATGCTTTTCAGGGCTCTTTGTGGGAGCAGGGCGATCTGGGCTTCCAGCTGGACAGTGAGACTGCCAAAGCAGGCTGAGATGCCATACAGCAGGAGGCTCTCAACTACGATATAGTGGAAGAGGAGCAACACCTTCTGGTCGACGTTTACAACTGATCTATTTGGGCCTATTCTCAACTGAATGTCTGCAGAGTGACCTATATGCTAGGAAAGGAAAGTGTGTGGCTATGGCAAGCCAAGTAAGGGTGTGGTCTGTGTGTGTGTGTGTGTGTGTGTGTGTGTGTGTGTGTGTCTCGATGCGGCCCGGTCCACCAGCTCCTAGTCCGGTAATAGACTGGAGCTGCTGTGTCATTACAGCATGGTCGTCTAATTAGCCCAACACCGTCTAATTGGGCCTCAGATTGTTGCTCTCTAGGGACACCAGGCCTGCTAATTTCAATAAGGGTAAACAAGCAAGAACACACACACCCTACACACACACACACACACACACACACACACACACACACACACACTGAAGACAGCCCATTAGCAACAGACCATCACACGGCGGCTAAGGGAGTGTGTTTGTGTGTGTGTGTTTGTGTGTGTGTGTGTGTGTGTGTGTGTGCTTGATAGAGAGCAAATATGTGTTTGTGTTTGGTAAAGAGAAAGAGAGCAAGAGAGAGAGAGAGAGAGAGGAGGAGATTACTGGCACACAAGGATAGAAAGACGAGAAGTTATGGTCAGAAAACGATGAGTCACACAGTCCAATTCTTTGCTCCCGACATTTTTTTTTCCCTCAATGATTGGCAGCTTTGCTTCTATCTGTCTATCATCTGTTGTCTCTTAATCCCCCTCTCCTTTGGTGGATGTGTATTGATAATCTTCTCAGTGTGATAGCAGAGTGAATGTCCTGTATCACGCTGTACGTTAGAGGAGGGAGACTCTGAGCTGACAGTGTGCATCGTCTTCATCGAGAGGATCTCTGCTACACAGGAAGAGCCTTGGTATCCCGGAGCTTCCCTTTGAAAGGCGGCCTTCCTCTCGTTAGATTGTGTCCGTGTTCTCCGGTGTGGAGAGCGGCTCTGGTGAGTCCTTCACACGGGGCTTCAGTTTGGAGTTTCATCTTCCTAACGGGAGACAGTCGGACCCAACCATCAGCTCTCTGGCCCGCACCGCCCCAGACCCTATCTCTCTGTACACACACACACACACACACACACACACACACACACACACACACACACACACACACACACACACACACACACACACACACACACACACACACACACACACACACACACACAGAGCTAATTAATCACCCTATCTCTCCACACGTCTCGTGAAGAAATCCCCCTGTCACTCAGCGTGACGTCCCGTCCTCCTCCTCCTCCTCCTCTTCCCCCTCCTCCTCCTCCTCCTCCTCCTCCTCTCCGTGTCAGTCCTTCTCTCTATCTGATCCCCCTCTTCCAGTCTGTGTCCAGTCTATTCTGAAGCCCTCCTGATGTGACGTGTGGTTAACATGGTTCAGGTCACTGTCGGGGGAGGAGGAGGACTCTTTGTTAAACTGGAGATCAGGTGATCAGCCATTAGCCGTGCCGGGGCGCCTCGTATATCTGCCTCCGCTGAAGGACTCCTCTTCTCTCCTCTTCTCTCCTCTCCTCTCCTCCTCCTCTCCTCTCCTCTCCTCTCCTCTCCTCTCCTCTCCTCTCCTCTCCTCTCCTCTCCTCTCCTCTTCTCCCTCTTCCTCTCCTCCCAGACCGACAGACTGATGGACACACACACATCCCTCTCTCTCACACACACACACACACACACACACACACACACACACACACACACACACACACACATTCACACGCTCATGCACATGGGCTCAAGTACGCTCAACACATACCTATTGAAACTTTAGCTCTTGGTGTGTGCTTGTGTGTGTGTTTGTATGTGTGTTGGCTTGCAGGCATGTGTGTTTGTGTTTTGGAAATGTACAGGAGGTATAGAGACGGTGTTAGGTCCCCTATATTTGGTGTCCGTATAGTATTGCATGTGTTGTGTATGTGGAGAAGGTTGTCTTGTCTTGTCTTCCTTTTCTCGCCTTCACTATCCCATACATTCAGGTGTCAATTTCCCGTTGCTCCTCACCCAGTCACGCATCATCAGTCATCCGTGGATGGACCAATCAGGAGACGGTCCATCTCATTCAAAAACCTTCCCGCCACTAGCCTCCGGGAGAGCGAGAGATTCAGGCATTCTATTGTGTGGTCTGTATTTGATGTCTTAGTACTCGCTCTCAGTTAAGGTTTGTCCTTATTGGTGTTCTGTGTTTGTTAGTGGGTTTATCCCCACTAGTTTTGTTAGAATCGTCCTGTTTGACCAGTACTCTGTACTGTGATTTGTTTTGTTAGAATAGTCCTGTTTGACCTGTACTCTGTACTGTGATTTGTTTTGTTAGAATAGTCCTGTTTGACCAGTACTCTGTACTGTGATTTGTTTTGTTAGAATAGTCCTGTTTGACCAGTACTCTGTACTGTGATTTGTTTTGTTAGAATAGTCCTGTTTTGACCAGTACTCTGTACTGTGATTTGTTTTGTTAGAATAGTCCTGTTCTGACCAGTACTCTGTACTGTGATTTGTTTTGTTAGAATAGTCCTGTTTTGACCAGTACTCTGTACTGTGATTTGTTTTGTTAGAATAGT
>JAPMUY010001196.1:85000-87500 GCA_026901105.3 Galaxias olidus
TGTGTGTGTGTGTTTGTGTGTGTGTGTTTGTGTGTGTGTGTGTGTGTGTGTGTGTGTGTGTGTGTGTGTGCGTGAGAGAGAGTTATCTGCGTGTGTATGTGTATGTGGGAGAGCTCTGTGTGTGTGTGTGTTTGTGGGTGGGATTTCTGCGAGTGGGTGTGTTTGTCTCTGTGTGTGTGTGTCTTGTTGTGATAGGAGTTGGACTCTCCCTCCATTGTAACAGTGATGGATGCTTCCCCGTCTTCCCGTTCTCGTATCCCTCTGCTCTCCCCGACACGGTCACTGATGGGCCAGCAACGGACCAAGTGGTTCTGCTCCACCAGCGGTGCTCTGGGGGACGTTACAGTGGGTCTGTCACCATGGCTGTGCTCTGGGGGACGTTACAGTGGGTCTGTCACCATGGCTGTGCTCTGGGGGACGTTACAGTGGGTCTGTCACCATGGCTGTGCTCTGGGGGACGTTACAGTGGGTCTGTCACCATGGCTGTGCTCTGGGGACGTTACAGTGGGTCTGTCACCATGGCTGTGCTCTGGGGGACGTTACAGTGGGTCTGTCACCATGGCTGTGCTCTGGGACGTTACAGTGGGTCTGTCACCATGGCTGTGCTCTGGGGGACGTTACAGTGGGTCTGTCACCATGGCTGTGCTCTGGGGGACGTTACAGTGGGTCTGTCACCATGGCTGTGCTCTGGGGGACATTACAGTGGGTCTGTCACCATGGCTGTGCTCTGGGGGACATTACAGTGGGTCTGTCACCATGGCTGTGCTCTGGGACGTTACAGTGGGTCTGTCACCATGGCTGTGCTCTGGGGGACGTTACAGTGGGTCTGTCACCATGGCTGTGCTCTGGGGGACGTTACAGTGGGTCTGTCACCATGGCTGTGCTCTGGGGGACATTACAGTGGGTCTGTCACCATGGCTGTGCTCTGGGGGACGTTACAGTGGGTCTGTCACCATGGCTGTGCTCTGGGGGACGTTACAGTGGGTCTGTCACCATGGCTGTGCTCTGGGACGTTACAGTGGGGCTTGTGATATGTTCTTTGATGTTAGCACATCGTCCATAGGGCCACATAACAGTCTGAGCCGTAGGTGTTTCTCCAGAAGTTTCTTTGCGGGGGAAACTCTTTTCTCGTCTCCTTGCGTCTGAGTGGAGCTACATCGGCAACCGTTGTCAAGGTGTTTTTCCAAGGTCGTTCTGAATCGAGGGACGAGGGAGAGGGCTGGTTGCTGCCTCGCGTTCCCGGGTCACCGGGCAGAGTAAACCACGGAGGGAGTCAGCAGGAAACCCTGTGCTCCTATTGGTCGAGGTCAGGGACATGGTTAAGAGAGGGGGGAAGTGCGTTTGGGAGCTCATCCATTACTCCCATCGACCGGCAGAATACATATTCAATGAGCCACAAAGCTGCACGGAAGGCGTCAATATCTGGCAGGTAAATTATGAATTGGTCCATGAGACTTTTATTTGCTCAGGGAGAAGTTTGCAGCGGAAGGCGTAGCAGGAGGAGAGAAGGAGATTGGGGGGAGAGGGGGAGGTCGTCTGTTTCTCCTTTAGTCGAGCCAGAGAGGATTAGTAACATATTTGGATGCTCTTCTACAACACAGTTCTGCTGTGTTTGGTTCTGGTTAAGATTAACATCAAATACAGAATAAATTTCAAAATCCTCCTCCATACATTCAAGGCCATCCACAATCTAGCCCCTCCATACCTGTCTGACCTCATTCATATTAACACTCCCACCCGGTCCCTGATCTACCTCCTCCATCAACCTGATCGTCCCCCCGTCTGTCCACCATGGGATCGCGAGCCTTCAGACGTCTATGGAACTCCCTCCCCCCTGACATCAAAAATCTGGACTCAATTTCCTGTTTCCAAAACCACCTCAAAACCCATTTGTTTAGGCTGGCTTACTGTCCCACGTGATGCTTTTTAATGCTCGATTGCAGGCTCCATGCCTTTTTAATTGTATACTACTTATTTTGATCTTATTTTATTTTATTTATTTATTTATTTTTATTATTTTTATGAGAACTGTTTTTTATATTACTGTACGGCGACCTTGAGTGCCTTGAAAGGCGCCTTATAAATTCAATGTATTATTATTATTATTATTATTATTATGTGTGTGATTATTTTATCTGACTCATACACAGTAAAGTCAGCCAACAGGAACGTTTAGCTATAATTTTCATCCGCACTGTTTGAGTTAGAATCCCACCATTGTGGAGAAAGACACTGGACTCTCTGCGTGCGTCGTCTACAAAGGTCTCTGGCGCTCAGTCTTCCTCTCTGCCAACTCACCTCGCGTGGCCGACTCCGCGGGACCCACTGATCCATATCCAGAGCCTGCAGTCTCCTGACTGTAATCACGTTTGGTTTCTCTGAATCGAGGTGCACCCCTTGTTTGACTCCTTTTAGCTGTGACTGAGTCCATCTGCATGTTTTAAAGCCTCTGATTCTCCTCCGCTGATTAAACCACACACTTTCTCAGAGGAGTCAGAAC
>JAPMUY010001196.1:95000-105000 GCA_026901105.3 Galaxias olidus
TGTCTTGTTGTCACCGCCGGTGCCTGGCCCACACCGAGTGTGTGATCCTCTGTGTGCCCCTGTGAGCGTGTTCCTCCGTTGTGTGTTTGTCCCAGTGTGTGTGTTTGTGCCTGAATGAGGTTTGGATGATGATGATGGCCGTCGTGTGATGAAGGCTCCTCTCCTAAGGAGCATCGGTGGTCATTAGGAGGAGGAGCAGGGAGAGCGGCTGTCAGGTCTACACCGCGTGGCCTCTTAGCCAGCTGGAGCGGACATGGAGCTCCACTGATCTCTGCACGGCTGACCTGCTAATGGAGGCTACAGAAGGATCTGGGTGCGTCTCTGAAAGACGCAGCGCAGGACACCAAACAGTGTGTGTGCCAGAAAACGAGGCTTCAGCGAGTTCAAGCAGACAGCATGAAGCCTGTGCACTGCTGGTATACTGGCACTGCCGTGTGCTTACCCACACCGATCACATCCACACCCGTTCACCAAGCAGACAGACCATGCCCAAGAGGGAGGCTACTTCAATACAATCTTTGGTTGTTACTGTTGCTTGTCAGACGAGGTGATGAAAATGGCTTCCACCTCCATCCCAGCAGCCTCCTTAGGTCTGCTAGTCGGTAGGGCTGCGATGCGATTACGATATTGCTACCAACTATATATCTTGTAAAATGTGGGCGATATTAACCAGTTAAATTAAAACCTCCACTCCTCGCTCCACTGCATCAAAGCAAGCTCAACTTACATTTCAATTCCAGACGAGCGCTACGACCAATCAGAGGTGTTCCTGTTGAGCATGCTAACAAGCTGATCCTCACTCTCACAAGAGGCAGATTCCATTGCGCTGGTCCTACTACTTTCAAAAATCTGTAACCTTCTGCACTCATCAGGTGAGGTCGAGTCACAAGTTAAGCGGTTAGAGCACCACATAGTAAAACTACAAATCTGTTTAGCCACCTAAAGAATCCCAACAACATTAGGCGATGAGTGCATTAAAACTTATACAGTTCAATAATGTTATGATGCTGTTGTGCCCAGATTAGTTGTGGTTTGGCAGGGCGGTGTGTAACAACTAACTCTTTATACGCACGTACGAACACTACTAGGCAACAGTGGCTGCCCGCCCGAGGCAACCATTACCCACAAAACAATAAGAATCTTCCCCAAACAGTATGGTTGTCTCAATCAAACTATCATAACCGTTCACAGGTTTATATTTGAAATGTTAGGTTCCTCAATTCCATTCCTTTCCATGCTAGCAAGAGTCTGAGACCACATTAATTCACAATAAACAAAATGCTGGCTTGTTATATTAACATTGCTTGGTGTTTTACAGTGCAGCGGCCAGTTCTTTACCAAACTCAGTAATAACTAAAAAGTAGCCTACAGAAATAACATTGTATGCCAGGTGAAGTCTCTATTTGAGTAAATAAACATTTGTGGAATAGCTGTATTTGTTCAAATCCCTGGCTGTTCATTGTATTTAAATGCAAAAATGTAAATTTTTGGACCAACGGTCGTGGTGGGGAGAGAGAGAGAGGGGTAATATATATTTGTCTTTGTTAGGGTGAAAAATGTGTGTGTGTGTGTGTGTGTGTGTGTGTGTGTGTGTGTGTGTGTGTGAGCTCTTTGTGAGAACGTGTATGTATCTTTGTGTGCGCCCTCTTTGTGCTCCATGTTTGTGTGTGTGTGTGTGTGAACGTGTCAGAATGTGTATTGTCAAGGCAGGCCACAATCTGAGAACATCCACAGGCTAATGTATCATGGCTCCCCTGCCTGGGCGTGGAGAGGATTTGTCCCCCCGCTATCTCTCTGGCAGCCCGCTGTTGTTATTCCCATGGTACAAGCCCGTGGACGTTGCTCTTTTCACTGCTGCATCTCCACACACACACACACACACACACACACACACACACACACACACACACACACACACACACACACACAGCGGCACACCTCTCCTGCTCTTTTTTTCGTTCCCTTCTTTTCCCTCTTTCCTTTTGTCATTATGTCATTATTATCAGTTTTGTATTTCTAGATTGTTTCTGCACTCTCTCGCTCCCCCTCTTTCTCTCTCTCTCCATCACAGATATCTCTGACGCTCTAATGAGAGAAAGTGAGACAAACACAGGCTCTCAGTCATTGTATCTTGTTTAGCAAGCTCTTTGTTCAAGAAAACACAGTTTCATTGTTGAATATTGACAATATGTCTTTTTTTTTTAGGTTAAAGAGCGTTTTTTTTGTTTTTATTTGCTCATACCAGTTGTCCGAATGGTAAACACGTTTGACAGGTTGAGGGTTCAACGCTGACTGATTACACCGTTAGATTGCTGCAATTAGCAGGGAGCCTTGGCCGTGGGTGTATTTCCTTGGGTGTATTTCAGCCTCTCTCCTCGTCCTCCTGAGCACTTCCTGTATGTTAAGATGACGTGCGGAGAGACATTTCCCTGAGATTTATTCAGCCCTCTGTGGAGGACCTGGCAGGCTGCACTGCCCGCACAGTAAAGTCCTTTATGTGTTGAAGGGCCGGGGCCATTTCATTGTAGCGGCTCGTAACTCAGACACTCTATCAAATCAATGGGCAGCATGTTGAGCGCTGATTTAAGGCAGTAATTAGAGATGTTAATTGTTTTCATCAGTCAGGGATGGGGGATCGGGGATGGGAGGAAGGGAGGGAGGGAGGGAAGGAGGGAAGGGAAGGGTTTACTGTCGGTAGTGTTAGGGTATTCTGGAGCTCAGTGCTTTAAACGGGCGCCCAGGGGGTTGTGCGCTACATCACTAAGATCGCTTTTATCTCTCTGGGGTCATTTCTGGAGGCATTTCCTGTTCAGTGTAGTGTTGCTTAGAAACCTTTGACCCCTCTTTGACCTCTCCCTATCAGACTCGTGGGTCACAGGGCTGCTGGAGGAACATCCCCCCTGGGGGCTAACATAATGAATGACCTCATGTGGAGCAGGCGTCTCGGGGGACAGAGAGGTGAATCACGTGTGGATCAGGGCAAGGCTCCCCTCTCTGTGTGCTCTCATTTGGCTTCTGTCCCATATCCTGGTTAATGTCCCAATAGGTATCTGTCTATTCTGTTCTATTCTATTCTATTCTTAAATACTTCAATTATATTCCATTCTATCTCTACTTCTATGATTTTATTTTATACTATTTTATATGCTACCCTCTATTTCTCTAGTTTTATTCCAATGAGGCATATGTCCATGTTTTCCAGCGGTGGAGGTGAACTTCAAAGTATATTACCTGCTAACTTCAGCCACTCCTAAGTAGAAACATGGGGTCTTTAGGGCCGGTAGTTTAACGGCCCAGTCCAGTGCGCCACCTTTTTTCCCCAGCGGTGATCACTCATGTCGGGCTGCCTTTTGGAATAATGAGCAGCACCTTAGCACCGGCTCCAGAGCACTTATCTGTCAATTACACTTTTATTGGGGCTCATTATCCCCAAATGTTACCCCCTCCTCCAGACTGGATGTAAAACTTTAACGCCAGAGCTTTTTTCTTTCTGTCTTTTCCTTGGTTGACCTTTAGAGAAATAGTTTGGGCACTGCTTCAACTGTGCACAGCTTGAAGGTTTTTCATTTGGCTGCAGTATGTCTGATATCGGATCAGTCCATGGATTTTGTTTTTGGTGGCGTTTTTTCCTTTCTTTTTTGGGGAATCCAAAAGAAAAAAGCTGTGAAAATCATCTTGAATCCGTTTGCCGCAAAGGTGCCACACTGCAGCTCTTTAAACCAACTATGGAGTTTCATTTTCTAAGTTCCCTTCTGCATTTTTAAGTCTGTGTCCTTGTGAAGGCTGATCAACAACAATGTAGTGCCTCATCGCTCTGTCTCTTCATCTCCCCTCTGTTGCTACTGCTGAGTTTCAGTCCTACCTGCTGTTCTGTTGCTACAGCTGAGCTTCAGTCCTACCTGCTGTTCTGTTGCTGCTGCTGAGCTTCAGTCCTACCTGCTGTTCTGTTGCTGCTGCTGAGCTTCAGTCCTACCTGCTGTTCTGTTGCTGCTGCTGAGCTTCAGTCCTACCTGCTGTTCTGTTGCTACTGCTGAGCTTCAGTCCTACCTGCTGTTCTGTTGCTACAGCTGAGCTTCAGTCCTACCTGCTGTTCTGTTGCTGCTGCTGAGCTTCAGTCCTACCTGCTGTTCTGTTGCTACAGCTGAGCTTCAGTCCTACCTGCTGTTCTGTTGCTGCTGCTGAGCTTCAGTCCTGCCTGCTGTTCTTCTCAAACCTTGGACAGTGAAGAAGAGACCCTTTGACCTAGTGGAAGGAAAAACAGAGGCATTTTCCTAGGTTTGTCCAACTGTCCCAGAAATCTCTCTGCAGCTAGGAGTTCCCCTCCTGAGAGAGTCTTTAGCACAGGGGGAAGCATTGTCCCGTGTCTACGTGCCTCATTAAAACCTGACAAGGTGGACATGCTGGGGTGTTTGGCTAAAACACCTCGCAGCGATAGGCAAAGCAAGGCTAAAATACATCCTTTTCAATATGTTCATTGTATCAACAACAACAAAAAACAATGTTCAGGTGTGCATTGATTTTATTTTTATTATAAATACATTTTTATATTTTGTTCATCACATTACACCTTTTTTTTTTACGTCAAATATCATCAAAATAATCATGTGTGCATGTGTGAGTGAGGGTGGGGGGACTCTAGCTGTAAAAAAACAAAACGTAAACACACTAGCTCCACCATTTTCATCACGTTTTGTCCTCTCCTTCTGACATGGATCATAGTGGCAGCCATGTTGTTGAATGAACAGTCTTGACATGACCTTAGACAAAGAGAGAACGTCTGCAGGCTCAGCACGGAATCTTTTGTCTGGCCATTTGAGTGGTTTGTGTGTGTACATGTGCGTGTGTCAGTACAGTATTCATGCATTGATTGACTTGTCTGTGTGTGATAGCTTTTGTGTCTCTGCGTCGCTGTGTGTGTAATTGAGTCTCTGTTTGCCTTGTGAATCTGTGCTTGGCGTACTAGACCATCACTGAATGGTTCTTAGTTCTTTGAAACCCCTCTGTGATAATGACGGTTATGAGAGAGCAATTCTCAATTACAACCCCCCTGCCACCCCTCATCCTCCCCCGACCACTCCAGCTGGGCTCGAAAGACTTAGGCACACACACACACACACACACACACACACACACACTGCAGCACCCTCTCAGTAGTTTCTGTGTGTAGCTCCTCTCCTCTGCTGTACTACATGCTTAGTAGAGTAGGACTCAGAGTTTAGCGGGGGGAGCTGGACGAAGACCCTCCTCACGACCTTCATAGCTCAGGAGAAAGAGGGGCACTCAGTCTCCTCTCTACGCTCAAAAGGTTACCAGTTCTATAGGGACAGCGGTCGAGGTCGCGCTCTGATTGGTCGATTCTATGAAGCAGGATTGAGATTGTGACGTAAACTGCACCGGGACCCTGGCAGTGGAGAGCTTTGTTAGTGTTGAAATGATCGCGCGCGCGTGTGTGTGTGTGTGTGTGTGGAGGGGAGAGACAATAAGAAAGATACGGACACAGTGGGATACATCCAAATATACTTAGGAAGACAGACAATACGTCTGTGTGTGTGTGTGTGTGTGTGTGTGTGTGTGCAGACGGGAAGGTCCCTCTCCTCTAGCCAGTGGATCAGAGAGCTTAACAGACTGCCATCCAAAAAGCCTCCCCAGCCCTCACAGAACACTTCCTCTACACGTGAACGTGTCCTTTCTACTAATTGAACCTCCTCTCACACTGACAGGGGGAGGAAAACAGAGAAAGGGACAGAAAGAAGGAGAGAGGGAGAGGGAAAGAGATACGGAGAACGACAGGAGGGAGGGGGAGGGAAAGAGATACAGAGGAAGACAGGAGGGAGGGAGGGAGAGGGAAAAAGATAATGACTCAGGGTGAGAGCGAGAGTGAGAGAGGAGACTGAGGAAGTGACCTATGAGCGGACAGAGAAACACACAGAGTGATAGAGTGGGGTGATAGGAGGAGTGGAGAAAGACAGGATGAGAGTGTGCTGCTCTCTTTCCCTATGCTCTCTTCTTCTTTTTTCTCTTTTCAATCCTGCTCCTTCCGTTTTGCTGATCCCAGCGTTTACAACGAGAGTTGTTGGGTGAAAGCGAGCACCGCGGGGAGATCCATAGTAACTATGCTCCGAGGGCATCTGTCCTCCCTGCAGACCCCAGATGGAGCAGCTTCTCCTTGGATAGGAACGGAAGCAGCTCCCCCTACCCCTCCATTCCCCGGCGGGATCCCCCCCAGCGAGTGTTTGTAGGGCAAAGTACTGTCCCCGAATGTCCCTGCTAGAGAATCCACAGTTCTTAGTGTGTGTGTGTGTGTGTGTGTGTGTGTGTGTGTGTGTGTGTGTGTGTGTGTGTGTGTGTGTGTGTGTGTACTGCAGGGGCCACATGCAGTCTCTCTTGTTAGACTAACGGGAGTTACAGATTTTGTTGGTGTGTGTGTGTCTCTCTCTGTGTGTGTGTGTGTGTGTGTGTGTGTGTGTGTGTGTGTGTGTGTGTGTGTGTGTGTGCACGTGGTCTCTGGTGGTGCCGGGTCACAGCTGCTGTTGGTGTTGGAACCACATCATCAGATCCTGGTGTGTGATCCTCAGGGACGACGGTCATGGCAGTAAGCCCACGGACGCTGTGGCAGACGGGGAGGCACACACACACACATTACACACACACACACACACACACACACACACACACACACATTACACACACACACACACACACACACACACACACACACACACACACACACACACACACACACACACACACACACACACACACACACACACACACACACACACACACACACACACACACACACACACACACACACACACACACACACACACACACACACACACACACACACACACACACACACACACACACACACACACACACACACACACATTACACACACAGACACTAAGCAAACATAAACATATGCATAGAGCAGCGGAGATACACACACACAAGCACGCTATGCACTCACTAAACATGCACAAAACAAACAATCATACACACACTAAACAAACATGCATCAGCACAGAGGTATGTTGACAAAGACATATAGACATACACACACACACAGACTCGCAAACACACGGACAGCACACACACACACACACACACACACAGAGGTGGCGTGTTCATCCTGCCGACATCTATTAATCTCCTAAACACACACACCAACACGCAGACACACACGTCACACACAGTCAAACAGAGCCCTAACAGAAAGCAGTTAATAAGTGTTGCTTAGGATTCCTCCAGTCTCCCTTCACAGTACGACTGCACTGATCCACCTGCACGTCCCTGGGGGCCTTCACTGAGACTCTGGTTCCCATTCCATCTCCTCCTCCTCCTCTCTCTCTCTCTCTCTCTCTCTCTCTCTCTCTCTCTCTCTCTCTCTCTCTCTGTCTCTAGTCCCTTCTTCTCCCCTCATCCCTCCCTCCCTCCCTCCTTTTCCCTCGTTATCTCTGCGCTGGGTGCACCATCACGTCCCGTCCATTCCGCTCGCGGCGAAGGAGAGGGAGGGGGAGGAGACGTCATGGCAACCCTGGTCCAGCCACACTTCACAAGTGGAACGCCAACATCCAATCCCTTACTGGCTCTCTCTCTGTCTTTTGGCAGCAGTGCTTGTTAACTAATATAGCATGCCCACACATGTGCCACGCATGCAAACTCTCTCTCTCTCACACACACACACACACACACACACACACACACACACACACAGACGGCGTATTAGTTGGTGCGATGGCTCTTGGCAGCTGTGCATCCGTCTCTTTTTCCAATTCCCTAATTCTCTGGCATTCTGTCTCACCATGCTTCCGTATCGCCACGGAGACCTGGTCCCAGATGTTGTCGCTCCTGCACTGTAATTTGTTTGGTACACCAAGATAATTAGCAGTGATTGTGTGACTGTTTGAGTGTGTGAGTGTGTGTGAGTGTGTGAGTGTGTGTGCGCTCGCCCACTTGTTTCTGTGTGTTGACTTCATAGCGATGATTGCTAATAGATGGATTGTGGATAGACTGTGTGTGTGTGTGTGTGTGTGTGTGTGTGTGTGTGTGTGTGTGCACCCGAGACGGCCGTCTAGATGATGATGAGATGAATAGAGCTGTCTTTAATCCAGCTGTTGTCATCTGGCTCAGAAATCCATCTCTCTCTCTTCCATCCCGTCCTCCTCTCTCGCTATCTTTCTCTCTCTCCTTTTACTCATTCTCTCCGTCCGTATCTCAGCCCTCTCATTCCTCTCCAGACGTTTGATCTTTCTGTCGATGTTCCGGCAGTTATTTACATTTCCAAAGCCCCTGTACATGGATCCCACACGCATTCCATCATTATCCCAGGACACATTCCCCTCTATCCCATTTCCACAGATAGTTGTGGAACAAAGGAACTCCCTGTCAAATAAAAGTCTGTGACTTGGCGAGGCAAAAGGATTTGAAAGAAGTCGAGGGAAAAGTGTGTCAGCGTGCGTGACTTTACTCTACAACCTTCAAATAGTCAAGCCGGAGGCAGGACTTTCCTCTGATCCGGGCTTGGTGTATTTACTGGGTCAAAGAGTTTCAGTGACCTTACACTGGGGTTTCTAACTGCACATTAGGGCTCAATATTTGATGCCTTTATGATGTGTTTTTGACAGGCAGTCTAATCAGACTTTCTCACTTAGTTTTGATTTAAGGGAACCCTGAGTCATCCAATTTCATTTTTGATCTTGCCTGTGTGTTCACGCACTCCTATCTCCCCTTTGGTAAACCCGTCATATTCAATAACTGGTTATGATCTACTGCTGCCATTCCATGTTGACTTCAATGACACCATGAAGGATCCTTTTACTTCCTGTCAAAATGTTTTACCTGCAGAGCCATCGGCCCCTGGGGCTACTGCTACAGAGCAGCCTGCTCTCTCTCTCTCTCTCTCTCTCTCTCTCTCTCTCTCTCTCTCTCTCTCTCTCTCTCTCTCTCTCTCTCTCTCTCTCTCTCTCAGTCTGTCTCTCTATCAAGGTATCTTCTCTTAATTGATGACATCACCATCTCGTTCCGTTCCCTCGGAATGATTTGACGCTGTCTCAGCACGTTTTGCTTTGTTCCATTTGCTTGCTTGTAAATTGGACGGACAAACCACAACACAGTTTAGAACTGTGTTCGTTTTCTCGCTGTACGTGAAACTACTTCTGCATGTTGCAGCCCCTTCATGGTTAAATTTGAGCTCCTTATTTTGAGTAAGGATACGGCTGATACAATAAATCAGTGAGCACTCATGGGCGCGCTTGGTTTTGACACCTGCAGGGGGCTCCCTCAGGTTGGAGCCATTTAGACGGTTTGTACAATTCAGAGGGCTTTTGTTTCCAGTGCAAATAGAAATGTGAACACGTTTCCCCCTGGGGATCAACAGTGACTACGACAGATATTATCACATGCTTCATCATTTGACACGTCAGAATGGAAGATGTTTTTACTGTATTTTCACTCAGGTAATATGCTTGTGACTCTAAATGGTTCAATAAAATGGCTTTTATGGTGGTTTATTTACATATATTTGATATGCCAATTTCTCCGAATTTGCGTAAATTGTCCTTCAGTATGTTACTGATTGAGATTACACAAACAAACACATGCACACACCTACACGGACACACATGGGTAGACAGATGAGTAAGAAACAAGAACAAGAGAGAACTCCATTGGTACCACTTATGTAAATCTGATTTGCGGAGGTCAAAACAAAAACGTTTGAGGTTGTTGAAGTGCCAAAAAGTGGTCCCGAAAAATCTAAATATACTTGTTTGACTCGAAAGCATGTTGCTCAAAGTCAAATTTAATAATGTAATAATAACCAAAACATAAGAGCCATATGCTGTTTGATATGTTGTGACAGTCTCCCTCAAGGAATCTATGAATTATGAACAATATCTCTCTAACGTTCTCCCTTCTCTCCCCCCTCTCCCCCCTCTCTCACCCCCCTCTCTCTTTTCTCTTGCAGGTAATTCCCATCCCCTCCCTCCCCCAGTGA
>JAPMUY010001196.1:110000-112500 GCA_026901105.3 Galaxias olidus
TTAGGAGCGGCAGAGCAGACACACACACACACACAAACACACACACACACACACATACCTTCAGACACACACACACACACACACACACACACACGGACAGGCAGGCAGACAGACGGTCAAAAACAGACTCACAGTCCACTGATCGTGCCTGCAAGCTTTTGCTTCCCACAGGCATGTTTTCATCAGTCATGCACTTGCATGAACACACTTGCTCTTCTCTCTCTCTCTCCCTCTGTCTCTCCCTCTCTCTATCTCGCTTTCTCTCTCTCTCTGTCTCTTTCTCTCTCTCTCTCTCTCTCTCTCACACACACACACACACACACACACACACACACGACAGTGAGTGACAGAGGGCATGCCACAGAGTTTACATTCTGAGTATTTTGGGATCCTTTTTTATTCTGATGAGTTCATGATCACCTCTCTGACGCACGCATAGGCTCAGTGATACTCACACACACACACACACACACACACACACACACACACACACACACACACACACACACACACACACACACACACACATACACACACACACCCCCACACACTCAGAGGCGATTGTGTATGCTGGCCGTGGTGTGTATTGATTTCTTCTTCTGTGGTTGAGTGGAGGGGGATAAAGGCAATGTCGTGTGTAAACCAAGGAGGGGAATTCCCTGGAGGAGTCCACACAGTAGGAAGGAGAATAGAATAGAATAGAATCTCTCTCTCTTTATTGTCATTCTACACAGGTACAATGAGATTCTCTCAACCACCAAACAGTGCAGTACAGATTAAAACAGGAATGAGATAAGATAAAATAAAATAAATAAAAGTATAAAATAAGATAAGATAAGATGGGTACGTAGTCCCGATAAAAATATATCCACATGTCTATGTACATTGCAGTAAGAAAATATCTAAATCTGTGTATGAAATTCACAGCTGAAAAATACGTCTATACAGGTATTGCACGGAATTAACAGGTATTGCACGGAATTAAATAAATATACCTATATGACTGTTGTGTGTGTGTGTGTTACAAATTTGAGTTCAGCAGGGTTATTGCCTGGGGGAAGAAGCTGTTTTTAAATCTGTTTGTTCTGGTCTTGAGGCACCTGTAGCGCCTCCCGGAGGGCAGCAGGGCAAACAGACCAGAGCTAGGGTGAGAGCTGTCCTTTTGGATATTTTTGGCTCTGCAGAGGCAGCGAGAGGTGTAGATGTCCGTTAGGGAAGGGAGAGAGCAGCCGATGGTCTTTTGTGCTGTCTTTATGACTCTCTGTATCCTCCCCTTGTCTGCTACAGAGCAGCTGCCATACCACACTGTGATGCAGTATGTCAGCAGGCTCTCGATTGATGAACGGTAGAAGGTCAGCAGTAAGGTGGAATTCAGCTTGTGCTTCCTGAGGATTCTGTGGAAGTGTGTGTGTGCTGCTGAGCCTGTGTTGATGATGTGTGTGTGTGTTCTCTGTCCAGGAGATGTGTGGCCGAGATAGTCACGCCCAGAAACTTGATGGTGCGAACACGCTCCACACTCTCGCCGTTGATGTGTGTGTGTGGGCTGGGTCCGTGCGTGTGCCTCCTGAAGTCAATGATGATCTCCTTGGTTTTCTTGGTGTTTAGAACAAGATTGTTCTCAGAGCACCAAGCAACCAGCTTCAGGACCTCCTCTCTGTAGGCCGCCTCATCAGCCCTGGAGATGAGACCGACCACCGTGGTATCGTCCGCAAACTTGACGAAGAGGTTGTCCTTGTGGGCCGGCCTGCAGTCTTGGGTGTAGAGGCAGTACAGGAGGGGGCTCAGCACGCACCCCTGTGGGGAGCCGATGCTCAGCGTGCGGGTTGAGGAGAGGTGGGGGCCAAGTCTCACAGTCTGGGGTCGGGACGTTAGGCAGTCCTTTATCCAGGCACATGTGAGAGGGGGGAGGCCAATGGTGTCCAGTTTGTAGCATAACCTGTCCGGTATTATTGTATTGAAGGCTGAACTGTAATCCACAAAGAGCATCCGGACGTATCTCTGCTGCTGCTCCAGGTGTTCCAGCGCAGAGTGAAGAGCTATGGCTACGGCGTCCTCGGTAGATCTGTTAGCACGGTATGCAAACTGGTGGGAGTCAAAGTCTGGGGGGGAGGAGGGAGGGATACAGAGAGAGAGAGAGAGAGGGAGAGAGAGAGAGAGAGGGAGGGACTGGATAAGTAAATGATTACAAGTTCTTAAATCTCTATCCCTCTCTCTCTTTCTCTCATCCTTCTCTTGCACCCTCAGATGGCCACAGATTGTGAGTGTGTGTGTGTGTGTGTATGTGTGTGTGTGTGTGTGTGTGTGTGTTTGTGTGTGTGTGTGTGTGTGTGAGGGCCCGCATGTCTCTCATCAGGCCACAGTGTTTGTGAATTAAAGAGACATGGAGATCTCTCTCTGTGTGTGTGTGTGTGTGTGTGTGTGTGTGTGTGTGTGTGTGTTTTACAGCTCTACTGTACATTTTCATTTAGCATATCTTTGATCACAGTTTAATAACAATTAT
>JAPMUY010001196.1:120000-147500 GCA_026901105.3 Galaxias olidus
TGTGTGCTGCTGGGTTACGTCTCCCCCTGTGTCTCTGTGTGCTGCTGGGTTGCTCGTTAGTCAGTGTAATTAGTGAGGAAGGGAAACAGATTAGGGCATTTACACGCCAGGGTGTTTACACGCTCCGGACACACACAACGGCTGGATCGCTGTGCAGGGGATTACACACACACACACACACACACACACACACACACACACACACACACACACACACACACACACACACACACACACAGTCAGCGGAGGTCTTGCAGCACCTGCAGAGAGAGAACGTGACAGGATTAGAGTCCATGTTTGGATGACCTGAGTGCAGGAACAAGTCTGAGCTTCTGGGATTACAAGACAAACCTGCAGCTCATCCCATCCAGGAACCTCAGAAGTCAATGACTTTTACTTTATCCCAGTAATAATTTCACATGTTAGGAATGAAAATAATGCCTCAGTTATGCCAAGTACCTCATATCTCAAAGCCGAGTACCTCATAGCTGTGTACCTCATGACCTGAGTATCTCACAGCTATGTGTATCTCATGGAACCTCATAGCTGTGTACCTCATAGCTGTGTACCTCATGTCTGTGTACCTCATAGCTGTGTACCTTATAGCTGTGTACCTCATGTCTGTGTACCTCATAGCTGTGTACCTCATGTCTGTGTACCTTATAGCTGTGTACCTCATGTCTGTGTACCTCATGACTGTGTGCCACATAGCTGAGTGCCTCATAGCTGTGTACCTCATAGCTGTGTACCTCATAGCTGTGTACCTCATAGCTGTGTATCTCATAGCTGTGTCTCTCATGACTGTGTACCTCATAGCTGTGTACCTCATAGCTGTGTACCTCATATTTCATATGTACCTCATATGACTGTGTACATGTCTGTGTACCTCATGGCTGTGTACCTCATAGCTGTGTACCTCATAGCTGTGTTCCTCATAGCTGTGTACCTTATAGCTGTGTACCTCATGGCTGTGCACCTCATAGCTGTGTACCTCATAGCTGTGTACCTCATAGCTGTGCACCTTATAGCTGTGTACCTCATGGCTGTGTACCTCATAGCTGTGTACCTCATGACTGTGTACCTCATAGCTGTGTACCTCATAGCTGTGTGCCTCATAGCTGTGTACCTCATAGCTGTGTACCTCATAGCTGTGTACCTCATAGCTGTGTACCTCATAGCTGTGTACCTCATGACTGTGTACCTCATAGCTGTGTACCTCATAGCTGTGTACCTCATAGCTGTGTACCTCATAGCTGTGTACCACATGTCTGTGTACCTCATGGCTGCTAGAGGTACCTCATTGTCTCACACTCATCCTCCCCTCAGCATCACCAGTGCACGCCCCAGCTCCCTCGATTACCATTCCATTTCATATCCCATATATTCTCCATCCTCACTGGAGTGTGGGAAACCCCAGCCGTTAATCCAAAGTGCTGATGCTGTCCAAAACGTCGTGTAGCACGGCCATCGCTGTTGGAGCGTCCTCTCCTGTATATCACACGGCTGGCCAGTCGCCTACAGCCTCAGCCAATCATTTGGCTGGGTTGTGGGGCTGGGTTGTGCATCCTGTAAATCCTGGCGTTCTGATAGGCCCACCGGGGTGTCCGTCACGGGGCTGGTGTCATGAAGTGGCAAGCGTGTTCAAGCTCATTGTAATGTCGTTACAATGTCTTGGCATGGCTCGGCCATCAAGCTAATCACTCAGAACGACAGAGAGGGGGAGGGCACGGGGGAGGAGAGGAGGGAGGAGAGAGGAGAGAGAGAGAGAGAGAGAGAGAGAGAGAGAGAGAGAGAGAGAGAGAGAGAGAGAGAGAGAGAGAGAGAGAGAGAGAGAGAGAGAGAGAGAGAGAGAGAGAGAGAGAGAGAGAGAGGGGGATGAGAGAGAGAGAGAGAGAGAGAGAGAGAGAGAGAGAGAGAGAGAGAGAGAGAGCGGTTGAGAGAGAGAGAGAGAGAGAGTTGGATGAGAGAGAGAAGAGAGAGAATCTCTAGAGAGAGAGAGAGAGAGAGAGAGGGCGTGAGAGAGAGAGAGTCTCTCTCTGTGTGTAGGTGTGTGTGTGTGTGTGTGTGTGTGCGTGTGTGTGTGCGTTTGCGTGTGCGTGTGCGTGTGCGTGTGCGTGTGCGTGTGCGTGTGTGTGTGTGTGTGCGTGTGCGTGTGTGTGTGTGTGTGTTTCTGTTCCATCCGCAGCCATCCGTGTGCCTGAGAGCTACTCCATGTCAGATGGCAGCAGAGGGAGACAGGAAGTGTGAGGAGACAGGAGGGACAGCAGGACGTCCTTGTCCGTCCCCTGCTGCTCCATCCCACAGAGTCTCTGGGAGACGCTGGGACCTATGGACTGCTGCTTGTCCCCTGCTGCTCCATCCCACAGAGTCTCTGGGAGACGCTGGGACCTATGGACTGCTGTCCGTCCCTGCTGCTCCATCCCACAGAGCCTCTGGGAGACGCTGGGACCTATGGACTGCTGTCCGTCCCCTGCTGCTCCATCCCACAGAGTCTCTGGGAGACGCTGGGACCTATGGACTGCTGTCCGTCCCCTGCTGCTCCATCCCACAGAGTCTCTGGGAGACGCTGGGACCTATGGACTGCTGTCCGTCCCCTGCTGCTCCATCCCACAGAGTCTCTGGGAGACGCTGGGACCTATGGACTGCTGTCCGTCCCCTGCTGCTCCATCCCACAGAGTCTCTGGGAGACGCTGGGACCTATGGACTGCTGTCCGTCCCCTGCTGCTCCATCCCACAGAGTCTCTGGGAGACGCTGGGACCTATGGACTGCTGCCTGTCCACTGCTGGTGTTCAACGGGCAGGAAAGGAGAGAGCAGGCGTAGTCGCCAAGCAGTCGGAGGGGGGTTAAGCGCCAAACACACACACACAGGTTCCAACACAGAACAGACACACGCTAAGACACACACACACACGCGTGCGCGCACACGTTCCTGCAAACACACCACCCATTGCTAAACACATGCAGGCGGTCTGCCATGGGGATAAGATGAATGTTAGGCTTCCCCATGCGTGTCATTAGCCTCTGAGCCGTGCTGCCAGGGAGCGGAGGAGGAGGAGGAGGAGGAGGAGGAGGAGGAGGACGCCCGACGCATCATTCCCCCCGTCGTCAGCCCAACCTGCCAAGGACACAGGGGCTGCTTGTTCACACCCCATTGACCTCTTCCCTCCTCGCCCTCTGCTCTCTCTCCATCCTCACCCTCCCTCCTCCTAGCCTCGCCCTCTGCTCTCTCTCCATCCTCACCCTCCCTCCTCCTGGCCTCTCCTCTCTGCTCTCTCTCCATCCTCACCCTCCCTCCTCCTGGCCTCTCCCTCTGCTCTCTCTCCATCCTCACCCTCCCTCCTCCTAGCCTCGCCCTCTGCTCTCTCTCATCCTCACCCTCCCTCCTCCTAGCCTCGGCCTCTGCTCTCTCTCCATCCTCACCCTCCCTCCTCCTAGCCTCACCCTCTGCTCTCTCTCCATCCTCACCCTCCCTCCTCCTAGCCTCGCCCTCTGCTCTCTCTCCATCCTCACCCTCCCTCCTCCTGGCCTCTCCCTCTGCTCTCTCTCCATCCTCACCCTCCCTCCTCCTGGCCTCTCCCTCTGCTCTCTCTCCATCCTCACCCTCCCTCCTCCTAGCCTCGCCCTCTGCTCTCTCTCCATCCTCACCCTCCCTCCTCCTAGCCTCGCCCTCTGCTCTCTCTCCATCCTCACCCTCCCTCCTCCTGGCCTCTCCCTCTGCTCTCTCTCCATCCTCACCCTCCCTCCTCCTGGCCTCTCCCTCTGCTCTCTCTCCATCCTCACCCTCCCTCCTCCTAGCCTCGCCCTCTGCTCTCTCTCCATCCTCACCCTCCCTCCTCCTAGCCTCGCCCTCTCTCTCTCTCCATCCTCACCCTCCCTCCTCCTAGCCTCGCCCTCTGCTCTCTCTCCATCCTCACCCTCCCTCCTCCTCGCCTCTCCCTCTGCTCTCTCTCCATCCTCACCCTCCCTCCTCCTCGCCTCTCCCTCTGCTCTCTCTCCATCCTCACCCTCCCTCCTCCTGGCCTCTCCCTCTGCTCTCTCTCCATCCTCACCCTCCCTCCTCCTGGCCTCTCCCTCTGCTCTCTCTCCATCCTCACCCTCCCTCCTCCTAGCCTCTCCCTCTGCTCTCTCTCCATCCTCACCCTCCCTCCTCCTAGCCTCTCCCTCTGCTCTCTCTCCATCCTCACCCTCCCTCCTCCTAGCCTCGCCCTCTGCTCTCTCTCCATCCTCACCCTCCCTCCTCCTGGCCTCGCCCTCTGCTCTCTCTCCATCCTCACCCTCCCTCCTCCTAGCCTCTCCCTCTCTCTCTCTCTCCATCCTCACCTCCCTCCTCCTAGCCTCTCCCTCTGCTCTCTCTCCATCCTCACCCTCCCTCCTCCTAGCCTCGCCCTCTGCTCTCTCTCCATCCTCACCCTCCCTCTTCCTCCTTTTGCTCCTCACTTTCGGCCTCCTCCTCCATCACCTGGTTGTTCTCTCTGTCTACAGAGACATGATGGCTCCTAGTCTCTTCTACAATACGCACCCCCCTTCTACAGTACGCACCCCCCTTCTACAGTACGCACCCCCCTTCTCGATTTCCTGTGAAAGAGAGATGGGAGAGGAGGATGGACAGCAGGGAGAGTGAGGGTCAGGGAGGGTGTGAGGTGTAGAGTGAGGTGTGACTCAGGCGGCCTCACTGTAGTCCACTGTCTGCCACGCCTGGCCAGTTTCTCTGAAACGATAATAAAAAGAACTACAACATGGTTTGTGGTTTGTGTTTGTCGGAGAAGGCACCCGCTGGCTCCCAATATTCTGGGTGTCCTCCTTCCTGTATGTCTGAAAAGAGAGGGAACTCGTTCTCTAATCTCGCCCCCACCACAGGCCACATGTGTACCCGTTGCCGTGGTAACTCCTCTGTCTGAAAGTGAAAGCGGGACTCTTCCTTCTGATGGTGTTTTCCTCGGAGAGGAGAGCCTCGCCCCGCACGGCCACTCCCAGCTCTCATGTCGGGACCTCACGCTGGGAAAGGAGAACAAGGCTGGATCTGCCTCCTCTTCCTTCCTCTCCTCCCTTTGTAGATCTGTTCTTTTTCAGACATGTGCTCCCCGGGGGGGTTCACTCAGGCAGCGGAAAGGGCAGCTCCCGTTTAGTCCTAGAGCATCAGGACCCGGGCCTTGAGAGGAGAGAGGAGGGATAGTGGAGAGAGAGAGAGAGATAGATAGAGAGAGGGAGAGGGAGGAACGCTGCAGAGCCATCCCAGCGCTCCCCTCCGTCTCTCCCCCTCTGGTAACTTTTCAAAGGCGGGGTAATGTGCTTTGAAGCAGCCATCAAAACATCTAAACAAGTGTGTTTTACTGCCCGCTTTTTATTTTATTTATTTATTTTCCAGGGTCTTAAAGCTCCCTGTGGAGATGAGCTGCTCTGTGTGTGTGTGTGTGTGTGTGTGTGTGTGTCTGTGTGTGCGCGTGTGTGTGTGTTCATTTTTGTCTGATTCTATATAAAAGCTTTGAGTTGGTAATATTCCTGCTACATACACATACTGTTCATACAACACTCAAACACTTGTGTCTCGACAGTGTTACCACTTAATGAATAGTGGGACCAAGAAAGAAGGGAACAGACACACACACACACACACACACACCCACACACACACAAAGGTCTCTCCAGAGGTGAGACGGCACTGTCAAACCTTTCCCGGTTGAGGCACAGCTTTGGTGGGAGAGGAAAGTGTTCAGAGAAGGAGCGAGGGAGAGAAAGAACAGGTGATATTCTTTTTGCCTTTCACAACACCGTCGCCGCCCGAGGTGAAATGCCAAAGCACTCTCTCTGTGTTTCCCAGAGAGTGGATTGATTTCCCTGCTTGACCCCCGTCTCCCTGCCTCCTAGAAGAGAGACGCCTGGCTCTGGAACAGGAGAGGTCTGTACGGGCTGTTTGTGGAGATAGCAGCTCTGTGTGGTGGGCTGGCCCTGGGTATGTGCTCGCCGCATTTCAAGACAGGAAGTCAAGCGCAGGGTGGGATGATTGTTTTGTTATATGGGATGTCTCCAACGCTACGGTAACGCTCTGTGGGTTTAGCAGCCACACGAGAAAGGTTCCCATTGACAGGGTTTGCTGGAGAGCCAGGCACGCTGCCACGTTGTCTATCGTAGGCTCACTCACTCACTCACTCACTCACTCACTCACTCACTCACTCACTCACTCTCTCTCTCTCTCTCACTCACTCACTCACTCACTCACTCACTCACTCACTCACTCACTCACTCACTCACTACTCTTTGTTAAACCCTCTCTGCAGTGAGTTAGAGTCCTCTTTGTTAAACCCTCTCTGCAGTGAGTTAGAGTCCTCTTTGTTAAACCCTCTCTGCAGTGAGTGAGAGTCCTCTTTGTTAAACCCTCTCTGCAGTGAGTTAGAGTCCTCTTTGGGCTGGGTGTAAATAACAGGGCAGTGATACAGGGTTCTGACTGACCAGCACCATCCAGAGCCCAGCCCGCGCCCCCCCCCATCATAACTCAACCCCCTAGTCTCCCCCCCATGCTTTATGACAAGACGATCAGCCACTAAACGAGCCAGGAGGACAGGGCCGTAAATCCAGATGAGAGGAGGAAGAAAGGAGAGGGAGAAAGAGAGAGAGAGAGAGAGGGATACAACCAGAGTGTGGCTTCACCCTGTTGTAAAACGCCAACAGAGTTTGACGGGGCCTCCAAGGTGAGACGCTGAAGTGATGAACTCTCCAACCCTCTTTTCTCCTTTCTTCAATAAGACAGGAGGTCCAGACGTTTGTAGGAAGAAGAGCTGCATCAGAAAGCTCATGGATAAGAGATGTGGTTTGAATACGGTTGGTGCAGCGCTGCATTCTGGGTTCTCATGGAGAAACCCTGGCCCTGCACCCAGCCCTCCCCATGCTGCAGAGAAGACTCCCTCTGGAGGGCTTACTGGAGAGACAGCTCTGTGTGAACTGAGGTGTGTGTGTGTGTGTGTGTGTGTGTGTGTGTGTGTGTGTGTGTGTGTGTGTGTGTGTGTGTGTGTGTGTGTGTGTGTGTGTGTGTGTGAACGGAACAGTCGGGGCTGGTGTCAGAACGCTGGAATGGCCTGACTTTAGCTCTAGTGATGTCTCAGGGGACATTTACAACACACACATAAACACACACACACACACACACACACACACACACACACACACACACACACACACACACACACACACACACACACACTCTCTCGCTCACTCTCTCTCTCTGTCACCTCATACCCCACCCCCCAAACTTCTCTTTCTCAACATTATCTCTGGTCTCTTTCCCTTTTCATCACCTCTTTTTTCATCACACTCTTCTAGTCTATATTTCTCCCCAAACAGAATCTTTCCATCATTCCTTCCCTCTGCACTTTTCCATTTCCCCCCCTCTGTAATCTCTCCGCCATCTCTCTCCATTTCACACTCCATCTTTCTCTCCCCACCCATTCTGCCAGCCACTCCTCCTCTCTACCTCTTCTCTCAGTTTCAATCTCTCAGTCCGTTTCTCTCTCTCTCCACCGCCCAGTCCTCTCCTTCTGCCATCCTCTCTTCTCCTTGGCAGAGTGGGCAGATTGTGTGTATGCGTGCTCTCCTAAAAATGAACCTCTGAGTTGCGTGTTTGCTGTGTGTGCGTGCCTGAGAAAAGGTCTTTGGTGTTTCTGTGTGCGACGTGTGGGCTTGTTTCCACACACACTTTTTCAAGTGTGTGTGTGTGTGTGTGTGTGTGTGTGTGTGTGTGTGTGTGTGTGTGACAACAGTGTGTTTACAGTATGCCGGCGTTTCCACGCTCATACCCAGATGGCAGGTGCACAGCCCCCTTTCGTCCCTCAAGCTCCCGCTAATTAAAAATGGCCTCTTGTCTCGTCAGCTCCGATTAAGACGCGAGGCGAGACAACGCTCAAGGACGGAGTCAGACAGGTGGGCTGGAGGGAGGAACATCCATCACAACTCCAACACCTCAGAAACTTCTAGAACACTGTACCCTTACATTTCATTTATATTTGATCAAACCAGAAAACTACAGCATGTCTCTGGAGTGCACCATCGTCCTCACTGTCTCTGGAGTGCACCATCGTCCCCCCCCCCCCCCACTGCCATCTTTAAAGCAGCCAACCTAATCCAAAGGCCTTATGAACCAGCGGCAGCATTAGGAAACATTTGGAACCTGTATCTCCCATTAGCTCCTTGTGTTCTCATTATCATCAGTCAGGACTTGGCGGCACGCTGCATTTCCAACTAGGTCACTCAGGTTTGCCTGGCAGATGGGACGGCCCCGACACTATCCTCTCAAACTCACCAACACAGACGCCCGCGCTCTCACACACTCACACACACACACACACACTCTCTTTCTTTCTCTCACACACACACACACACACACACACACACACACACACACACACACACACACACACACACACACACACACACACACAAACATCCATGTTTTCCTATCAAGGTGAGGACCAGAAAGCAATTTTACAGAAAGTAATTTCATTTTATCAATTTACAAATTTTTTTAAACAGTTCTTCTTTTTTTTCAAAACTTAACTAAAATGTTTACCTTAACCCTAACCCTACCTTAACCCTAATCCAGCTGTTACCCTTCCCTTAATCTCAAACCTCAGTTTATTTACTTACTGCATGCCTTATTTTAATAGTAATTCATTTTATTTAGTTTTTAGTGCTTTTCTCGAGACTCAAAACGCTTTACACAAATTCGTCGCCAATTAATTACACAGAATGAACAACGAATGGACCGACAGCTATCAAACACAACACTCAGTCTGAGTGAAACCATGGCAGCCAATTTGCACCAGACTTACTCACCCAACATATTACGACAGACTTGCTCGCATACATAGGACTCACAGACCAACTCCAGGTGAATTGGCAGTGACTGGTCAAGGCACTGGTTGGAGGATGCAGCATGTTTTTTGATGGTGGGAGGAAACCGGAGTACCCGGAGGAAAACCACACAAACACGGGGAGAACATGCAAACTCCACACAGAAAGGCCTTTGGGTCAGGTGGGGTTTCAACCCAGGACCTTCTTGCTGTGAGGCACCAGTCCTAACCACTTAACTTAAGTTTTAAGCATGAGGGAATTCCCTGTTTGATAAATTATATTATTTTATTGTGACTTTTATCAACTAAAGCACTTATTTTTTCTTACTCTTTTGATTTGTACATTGCTTGTACCTACCCCTCATCCTATCCTTCCTAATCCTATCCCAGTCCCTCTTTGCAGACTCAAAGAATCCCTCTAAGAATATTTCAAGAATTCCTCCTTAACTCTCTTCTGTGTAGACTAGGTTGGTGCTCTAGGAGTGAGGAAATCTCCAAACATCAGATCCAAAGCAGTTTTCTTGGGAAGGGCATCGTCTAGGGAATAGGAGATAAGAGGGGAGCATCAGCTAATGCTGACAAATCTGATCAATTCCGCAATCAATGTGAGAGAGAGAAAGAGAGCTAACATACATTCTTACCGCTTCATTCAACTTTACCACCCTCTACTGCCACCTTGATGAAGATCCTTCATTTCAATATCATCCAGGAGAGTGAGGTATTTGAAAGGTGGAGCAAGTACAGAAGAGAAATTAAGACAATCTTGCAGATCTGTGTAGTGGCCACCATAATCTTGGCTGAACTTGTCCTTGATCTGGGAAATAACAGGAAGATCACCATCGCCTGGCTGAAAGTGCTCACTGAGTTTGGCCTGGATTGGGACAATCATGGAGGGGAGGTTTTCCCTCACCGAGGAGAGTGGTTGCCACATCCAAAGGGGACGTTCTCTTGATGACCTCTCGGATGAGCATCACGTCCGCCACGGTCCGGCCGATCCTGTCTTATCCCCTCTGGACCTTTCTGGATAGAAGGGCATTCAACACAGCAGGCTGCTGCTCACACAAAAACACTTGTGCATGTCTGTTTCACCGGGCGGAGACATCAGGTATCAACCTTGTACAGTGGCAGGCTGAACTGTGCTTGCTTTTCCTGGAGCATTTCAGTTGCTCTTGGGCTGTGGTGAAAGTAGGGGACCACCTTCCTCATTTTGTGAAGCATGGCTGAAACCCTATGCACCTTCTGAGAAGCCAGGCGACTCTCCAGTTGAGTTTGAAAGCACGAGATTTGGAGGGGCGGCCATGAGAGACTATCTTTATCCTAACCTTAACCTTAACCGTGACCCATAGCCTAACCTTAACCATCATCTTTTAAATGCTGCTTTATTGTCGAAACTAAAATGTTATTGACTTTTATTGGTAGTAAATATGTTGCCTTTATTATAAAGAACATTATTGCATTCTATACTAGGTATTTAAAAAAATACTTTCTTACTATTCAAGAATAAATATGTGAGGACCAGTGGTAGGACAGTAGTATGTCCAAATTGTCCTTCAATAGAAAAACGCCCTTATCTGCTCTCACTAATGTTTAGGTACACGCACGCACGCACGCACACACACACGCACACACACACACACACACACACACACACACACACACACACACACACACACACATTCTATGAACATATTATCCCTGTGATAGTAATTTGTTCCAGATATTGCTCAGACACCGAACACCACACACACACACACACACACACACACACACACACACACACTGTTTGCCAAATTCACACCATTCAGACACTTTCTCCCACCACTCCATCTTCCTATCTCTATCACACACACACACACACACACACACACACACACACACACACACACACACACAGACACACACACACACACACACACACACACACACACACACACACACACACACCCCGCTGAAGACAATCAGCCAGGCGGCGTCCCGCGGGGCAGCGTGGGGTAATAACGCGGGGACACCTCCGGCAGGGTAATTAAACAATACATCTGTGATCAGCACATCTGGAGCAGGTGCTGTGTCCCCCCTCTCCTCTCCTCTCCTCTCCTCTCCTCCTCCCCTCCCTCCTCCTCCCCTCCCTCCTCCTCTCCTCTCCTCTCCTCCCCTCCCTCCTCCTCTCCTCTCCTCTCCTCCCCTCCCTCCTCCTCCTCCTCTCCTCTCCTCTCCTCTCCTCTCCTCTCCTCTCTCCGTGTAGACAGATGGGGGCCCCCCCTCATGACGGGGCTGCTAAAAGCTGAAACAGGAAACCTCGATGTCTCCACTCGTCCAAATAGAAAAGTGGACCTCGAAATTTGACTAATTGCTTTTCCCCGTGTTCAGATTGAATGTGTTGGAATTAATGAGGGCGTTATTATAATTTATAAAGCTTCTCTGAGTTGGGCTGCTAGTGGACAGCACACCTATGGACTTTCTCACAGCTCTAGACCTTCTGAGGCCAATTCCAGAGTAATTATTCTTTCTTTTTTTGTAGTCAATATTCTCTGATAGCCATAATCTTACCACACAGTATAGACAGTCTAACCGTGTTTTTCTCGCTGCCTGTGAAAACTGGACAAATGGATATACTCTCTTCCATCCTGGTGTCCGTGTTGCTAGTACTTGTATCCGTGTCCACTCTAGTCGATGTGCATCTATGGGGATGCGGTGTTGCTGGTCAACCATCTAGAACCTTGCTTAAACCCTGATAGGGCAGCCACAGTCAGGTGACTCGCAGGTCCCTTGGTGATAGGCCAGCAATATAGGTGGCACGGCGCCAATGCAAACATGAGCACTAGATCGCAGACGAGCGTGCACAAAGGACTGTACAAGCATGTGAACGCAACACACATCCCCAAACCATTCACACAAAACATAAACTGTATTCAAAACAAACATACACAAATGTGTAGGCAAACACACACACACACACGCACACAAACACACACACACACACACACACACACACACACACACACACACACACACACACACACACACACACACACACACACACACACACACACACTCAGACACAGTCCCACACCCCTCCTGCCCCTTCAGTGTCTGAGTCCCCCTGGCTGTCTCTCTGACAGTGCTGGCCCCAGCTCACCATCCGTCTCAGGGAACTCCCCAGCACCCAGAGCAATTACTAGAGCCCCACTGACTACACCTGCAGCACAGCACCACTCACAATCACTGGGCTGGCTGACTGACTGGCTGACTGACTGGACTGCTGGCTGGCTGGCGGACTGACTGGATAGATGACTGGATGGTTGACTGGCTGACTGGATGGGTGTCCATAGGGGCCGTTGTCACTGAAGATGAAGATGTTAAGAGAGAGAAAATGTAATGCTTCTTTCGCTTTGTTGGCTTAGCTTAACACAACCAATATGGTGCAAATAGAAAGAGAGCGATTGTGTGTGTCTGTGTGGTGTGTGTGTGTGTGTGTGTGTGTGTGTGTGTGTGTGTGTGTGTGTGTGTGTGTGTGTGTGTGTGTGTGTCTGAGCGCACCTGTCTCTGTGCCCGGCAGTGACACAGTTTCGGTCTACAGGGACTAGGAGCCATCATGTCTGTGTGAATAATCAGCTTACACCAAGGTTACACTGCAAACAAAACATCTTGTCTTCTGCCTCCCTCAGTCCAACACAGAGGATTCTTAGAACACTGTTTTACCAACAAAGTTTACCTAGCACTTTGTATTCACTGTGGTTTGTCCACCGCTCTTGTAAATGTTCCTCACAAATCCTCAGGGAACTGCACTGCACATTCCTCCAGTCTGAAACAGCAGCACATTACAGACGAGGATGAGGCACAATCTGCACCCAGTAGAAATGGTTAAATGTCAGACAGGAGTCCTCTTTACCTCCGTCTCACTCTTCTTCTCTGCCGCTGTGCTCTTCCTGGGTGTTGGCACGGTCTTGGTGGATAGCATGTGCCTCTCTCACAGGCTTACACACAGATTAGCCTGAGGGAGACACTAATGCATTTTGATATCCTTTGCCACCTTGCACCTTTCCTCTCCCCTCCTCTCCTCTCCTCTCCTCTCCTCTCCTCTCCTCTCCTCTCCTCTCCTCTCCAGCAATACACAGTCTGGAAGCCCAAAAAGTAATGCATGCTCCTCACAAGACAAGAGTTTTGCTCAGCAAAGACCTATCCTATGGCCCAACATTTCAAATCAACTCAAAGGTCACACACACACACGCACACACACACACACACACACACACACACACACACACACACACACACACACACACACACACACACACACACACACACTTCTACCGTCTACATCTGGGTCTATAGCCCTCTGTCTCTCTCTCTTTTGAACAACCTTTTCTTGATACTGTCAAAGAAGCATAGATTTGCAATATAATAAAGGACCTATTTGTTGTGGCGTCAAAAGTGCTAAAGCGTTTCCACTGCTATCACCATGTCTCCAGTGCCACACGCACCAGAGTGTTAGCACGCGTGTCGGCGCCGCCGTGCGCTAATTCCTATCATTTCATAAATATAGCCATATTGATTACAGTGGATAGTGGGGAAGAAGATCCACAGTGGCCTGTGCTCACATGGGCATCCTCATGATTCAGATGAGAGGAGGGACACACGCACACACACACACGCACACACACTCCCTGCGGAGAGGGGTACACTCATAGGGGAATGCACAGGTGTAATGGCATGGACACTCACACGTACAGAGACACCCTTACAGACACACACACACAGAGAGAGACACGCACACATCGATACACAACCGAGAACACACACGTACAGAGACACCCTTACAGACACACACACACACACAGAGAGACACGCACACATCGATACACAACCGAAAACACGCACGTACCAAGGCTAGGAGGTCTAACCTTAGATGTGCACTTAGTGGAATACTTTGTGCCAAACACAACGTCACAAACAAACAACATTTCTTTAGGATTTGAACAACGCTCCCACAGTATTCATCCTATTACCTCTCTCTCGTTTTCTTTGCCATTCATTCATTGATTCTCTCTCTCTTTTCTCTTCCTTCTGTTCTCTCTCCCACCGCCTGTCTGAAGCAGAGTTCAAAGTGACAGAGAGAATGGGATGGTTTCAGCTCAGTTTGCATTGGGATGTGTGTCCATGTTCTGGTATTTAGGAAATGTCTGTTTGACTTATGAAGTCTTTTAATTACACCTCCTCGTGATGTTAGGTGAACGAGATATCAATCAAAGTTGAAATGAAACGTAGCTTTGAATGAGTCTAATCATGGCATTTGAAGGAGCTGTGCAGGTCAGGTGGCTAGATAGAGGGTCATAGATCAAAAGCACAGGTTGAAATCTCCTCCTCTCTCTCTCTTTCCCTCTCTCTCTTTCTCTATCTCTATCTCTCTCTCTCTCTCTCTCCTTATCTCTTCTTTAT
Source organism: Galaxias olidus (assembly GCA_026901105.3). NCBI lineage: Eukaryota > Metazoa > Chordata > Actinopteri > Galaxiiformes > Galaxiidae > Galaxias > Galaxias olidus. Next base: position 134,278 of record JAPMUY010001196.1, read on the forward strand.
TCACACGTTTTTCAGATTCATCAGACGCTATTGTCATGTAACCCTCCATCATAATCCACGGCCCCTAAATTATCTTCCCTATTTTAATAAGGCTATGGATTGCCTGATGAATGCCGCTCTCGTTGATTATATCGAAAGCCATTTTGTTTTATATCCCTGGGAACGTCAGGAAAGCGCTATTTACATCCCAGGCGTCGGCACAAAGGAGAATGGATATTGATTTGAGCAATGACAAATGGAGGGGTCATCAGATCAAATAAAAAAAAACTAAATGGGAAAAGTGGGACAGGGGAATAGTAGAGAACGAGAGAGGTTCAGAGTGAGAGAGGAGAAAGAAAAGAGGGGGATGAGAATGAAAAAAATATGAGAATCCGTGAGAATGAGTTGACAGAGAAGGGTCAATGGCTGACATTTTGGATTCCCCCCGCAATAAAAGATTTCCCAAGATGCAACCTGTCGGGCTGTAGATAGAGGCCATCATCCTCAAGCGTTCATTTGTGTTTCTTTTGCTCATTACGCAGAGCGGAGATAGATGTCCACCATCCAGACTCCGGGATGAGTGTGTGTGTATGAGTGTGTGTGTGTGTGTGTGTGTCGATGCAACAATCTCCTCCATGTTATGACATCTGTGTCATTAGTGGATGACTAGAATACATTAAACCGTTCCCATATTACTCTTGTGTACCATCTGGCACATACAACACACACACACACACACACACACACACACACACACACACACACACACACACACACACACACACACACACACACACACACACACACACACACACACACACACACACACCTTTAGGCACACCAACACAAAGTGCATCTTTTCCAGAATACTGAATGCAATTGCAGTCTTCAGAGTGCCAATGTTAGAACACTCCTCCATCATGACAAGGACCATATGTTCCCATTGTTCTGCTTAGACCTTTCTCTCTCTCTCTCTCTCTCTCTCTCTCTCTCTCTCTCTCTCTCTCTCTCTCTCTCTCTCTCTCTCTCTCTCTCTCTCTCTCTACCATTCCATGATCAGATAGCCTGCCGTGCTGCATTAACTACAAACCTCATTTCCTCACAAAGAGAAGCCACCGGCTGAATTTTGGCTGGGACGAGTCGTTAAACTTTTGTGTCACACACACACACACACACACACACACACACACACACACACACACACACACACACACACACACACACACACACACACACACACACACACACACACAGACGGGTTTGCAGTCTTACCAGGGACAGACGTACCATGTAACCTACCTGTGTCAGTGGGGGGTGGAGTGCCGGTGCTCTCTGAGATGTGATTGCTCTGATAATGTGGGGCTGTCCAAAGCGCTTATGTTACACTACGTGTTTCTGTGTGGAGGGCAGCCCTGCATGACTCGTTCATTAAGGCTGACTGTTTAGACGGGAGATTAAGATGTTGTGTGGAGACGCTGGGAGGGGGAGAGGGGGAGGACCATACAGAGAGGGAGGAAGACTGCATACGAAGGGGGAGACGTGACATGGAAGTTCCTCTCATGGCCTGCTGGTCCTGGACCTGTGAGACTGACAGACACAGAGGCCATCTGAATCATCTGGTGGCACATGCGTTCCCTGTCAGGGGAGGATTTGGTCAAAGTGGACAGAGCCAAATGCCAATCCAAATTGTGCACACACACACACACACACACACACACACACACACACACACACACACACACACACACACACACACACACACACACACACACACACACACACACACACACACATTGAACAGAAAATCTCTGACTTCCATCGTTAAACAAAGACACAGGTGAAATCTATATACAAAACGAGACACAGGTGAAACTTATAAACTTATAATGAGAAGCACAGCCATTCATTCGTTCATGCCATTCGGAACCTCTGGTGATGTGTTGTGGTTTGCATGGGATGGATCATTCAGATTACAGTTGGCTTTTTGAGAGCCTCTTTACTCGTGTGGTTAGGATTGACTTTTTGCTGGAGTTTCTCAGCCCTGTTTTCAATGGGAGGTGGTGTCTCTGTGTTTGGGAAAATCTAATATTAAGTCAGACGGTAACTACCATTTTTGTTGTTGCGGACACACACACCGAGGTCATCAGAGCAGGTGAGATAGGAGTGTTGACTTTAGCCCTTTTTGACTTGGTGTATTATAACCCTTTGAGCTGGACAGGTAATCCAATCAATGGGGTGGCAAAGTCAGACAGGGTCACTTTGGAACTGGAATGAGTTTTAGCAGAGTCTGTAAGCAAGACAGCCGCCTTGTCAGCAACCCTGTTTGGCTTTTAAGGTGTGTGTGTGTGTGTGTGTGTGTGTGTGTGTGTGTGTGTGTGTGTGTGTGTGTGTGTGTGTGTGTGTGTGTGTGTGTGTGTGTGTGTGTGTGTGTGTGCGCGCAATTTATCAGGAAAAGTTCAAGCTATCCCTTGCTGTGAGTTGGGCTATCAGGGGCTTTGAGAGCTGTGTGTGTGTGTGTGTGTGTGTGTGTGTGTGTGTGTGTGTGTGTCGGCAGTGGATGTGTGCGTAGCTTGTGTGATTGGCTTCTTTTTAACTGAATAAATACGATTTGTGGAGTTAAGAATTTCCAGTCAGTTTAATTGCACATTGAACAACTTTTCACACACACACACACACACACACACACACACACACACACACACACACACACACACACACACGCAAAGTTCTGCTCCCTCAACCCTGACGATAAAGGTCTTGAAGTCAGGGTAACACCTCACTCTCTACCATATCATGTGGACTGGCTTTGTTTTATCCTCTTCCCCTTTCGTTGACGTTGGCTTGGTACAGTACTGTTTCCTGAGGAGAAGGGGACAGCAGGGGTGTAGCCAGAGACCATTCCACAGTAACCAGGGAAAATGTGCGGTGACCTCAATTACACGACAGGACTTTGAAATTTTTTTTTTTAGAAGAGAGCAGTCACTGTAAATATTTGGTTGTAAATGGTGGTGATGCCCTCATTAAAATGTGTGAGATTATGATTTTCTAAACTATTGGAAACCATTGTTATTTTTAATTGAAGGAGAATGAATCATATTTAGACTGACTTGAGACAGGAGATGTTCCATAAACCATAATCTCAATCATCTCAAATCATATCTCCTGACTCTGTAGAATCCGTCAGAACTACTACACATCTCTGTCAGAGAGTTATGTTCTAGTTAAACCTTCACACTGTCGCCCGGACCCCTGGGCCTTGACGTACACATCAGATTGTCTAGATAACTTAGCCTCAGTATATCAGTACACATCAGACAGTATATATAACTTAGCCTCAGTATATCAGTACACATCAGACAGTATATATAACTTAGCCTCAGTGTATCAGTACACATCAGATAGTATATATAACTTAGCCTCAGTATATCAGTATATCAGTACACATCAGATAGTATATATAACTTAGCCTCAGAATATCAGTACACATCAGATAGTATATATAACTTAGCCTCAGTATATCAGTACACATCAGACAGCATATATAACTTAGCCTCAGTATATCAGTACACATCAGACAGTATATATAACTTAGCCTCAGTATATCAGTACACATCAGATAGTATATATAACTTAGCCTCAGTATATCAGTACACATCAGATAGTATATATAACTTAGCCTCAGTATATCAGTACACATCAGATAGTATATATAACTTAGCCTCAGTATATAACATAGTACACAGCCTCAGTATATAACATAGGACAGCCTCAGTATATAACATGGGACAGCCTCAGTATATAACATAGTACACAGCCTCAGTATATTACATAGGACAGCCTCAGTATATTACATAGGACAGCCTCAGTATATAACATAGGACAGCCTCAGTATATAACATAGTACACAGCCTCAGTATATTACATAGGACAGCCTCAGTATATAACATAGTACACAGCCTCAGTATATAACATAGGACAGCCTCAGTATGTAACATAGTACACAGCCTCAGTATATAACATGGGCCAGCCTCAGTATATTCCATTGAGGATCTCTTTCCCGTCTGCCCGGTGGGTCAGATTATTAAGAAAGGCTGACTGTTATGGAGCGTTGTGGTGTAGCGTGAGTCTGTTATGCAAACCCTGCTCTCCACACAGCCCGGCTCCCCTTGTCAGCCATGACGGCTCAGTATTCCACTCACCCTGAAACCCTTTTACAGAGCAACTCTCCATAAAGCTGACAATGTTCTAATGGTTTCTCCCATTTCTCTCTCTGTGACTCTCTCTGTGTTGAAGCACCCCCTCTCTCAACTTAACCTATTCTCTTGTCTATACCACTCCCTGTCTCTTTCCAGTCTGCTACTCCCTCCCTCCCTCCCTAAAGTGAATGAGTTCCGCCAGGGGTCCCTCGCCTCCTGGAGAGTTAACGGGAGGAGGAGACGGGATGGCTGACTGGCTGCACTGTCGCCCAGGGAACGAGAGAGAGAGAGAGAGAGAGAGAGAGAGAGAGAGAGAGAGAGAGAGAGAGAGAGAGAGAGAGAGAGAGAGAGAGAGAGAGAGAGAGAGAGAGAGAGAGAGAGAGAGAGAGAGAGAGAGAGAGACCAGGTGTGATGGCGACGCCTCTGCAATAAGCTGGAGAACAGTCTTACAAATCTTACAAAAAGCTGAATCCAGAGCTGCTTTCTCTCTCTGTCTCTCTCTCTCTCTCTCTCTCTCTCTCTCTCTCTCTCTCTCTCTCTCTCTCTCTCTCTCTCTCTCTCTCTCTCTCTCTCTCTCTCTCTCTCTCTCTCTCTCTCTCTCTCTCTCTCTCTCTCTCTCTCTCTCTCTCTCTCTCTCTCTCTCTCTCTCTCTCTCTCTCTCTCTCTCTCTTTGGGCCGGGCGCCTGGGGTGGACGGACCATCTTCTGACTTTAACAAACATTTCTGGGAAACATTCCAGCCCTGTCTCTGCTGCCTAAAAAGGTCGACCTGGCTCTTTAAAAGACAGACATGGAAAGGTTCTCCTCACTGTCTAGTCTGAACCCATTTCATAGCTGGTCCCAGTCCTCCTGTTCAGCTCCACCCACTCTCCACCTCCTCCACCCCTCCACCTCCCAATCCCCTTCAATCTACACACAACCCCAGGACTCAGTAAGGGGGTATCACTAAACTCACTCTCTGTTCCACTGCTGTTTGTGTTACCCACACACCCATTCACACTTTCACACACTCACACTGACATGAAGACGTTTCCTGTGTCCATTCTCTCTCTCTGCTCTGTACTAAGAACGAAAGGTCATGGATCACCTCGATGAGGTGATGCATAGGAGGGCCATTAACACCATTAGTAGTATGGTGTATGTATATGTAGGTACTATGTGTGGACTGTCCATGGTCTCATAAGTATCTGTAGGTACTATGTGTGGACTGTCCATGGTCTCATGATAAGTATCTGTAGGTACTATGTGTGAGCTGTCCATGGTCTCATGATAAGTATCTGTAGGTACTATGTGTGAGCTGTCCATGGTCTCATGATAAGTATCTGTAGGTACTATGTGTGAGCTGTCCATGGTCTCATGAGTATCAGTAGGTACTATGTGTGAGCTGTCCATGGTCTCATGAGTATCTGTAGGTACTACGTGTGAGCTGTCCATGGTCTCATGAGTATCAGTAGGTACTATGTGTGAGCTGTCCATGGTCTACTGTCCATAACTAATACACCTCTGTGTTGATCTTTTACTGGAGCTATTCTAATTATTATTCAACTGAAGACTACGGTAGTTCACCGTTATACACACCAACGAGGACACGCTCACACACACACGCTCACACACACACACACTCACACACACACGCTCACACACACACACACACTCACACACACACGCTCACACACACACACACACACACACACGCACACACACACACACACACACACTCACACACACACGCTCACACACACACACACTCACACACACACGCTCACACACACACACACACACTCACACACACACGCTCACACACTCCAATCCACAAACAAACCTTCATATTGACCAGCGTGGTATCAGCTGTGTTGGTGGGGGACATGTTAAATCTCCCTGCCAGCCCTCTGGAAAGGTCAGACAGCCTGATTTGAATAGCGTTGATTAAATGGGCAGGTCAGCGCTCCACCGGAATGATTCCCCCGTCTCTCTCTCTCTCTTTTCTCTCCTTTCTTTTCGTCCCTCGCTGTCTTTCCCTGATGAAGTGGTGCACGACACAGCACCCTGCGTAGGGTGCTTCAGCGTTCTCCTCTTTGACCTGCCTTTTGTTCCCTTACTGTCTGTTTGTCTGTCTATCTATCTATCTATCTATCTAGCCATAATTATAAATCATAAACATTTAATTCTGTTTCTCTCTCTCTCTCTCTCTCTCTCTCTCTCTCTCTCTCTCTCTCTCTCTCTCTCTCTCTCTCTCTCTCTCTCTCTCTCTCTCTCTCTCTCTCTCTCTCTCTCTCTCTCTCCTGTGTTCAGTGTGCCCCGGCACGGAGAACAAGCTGAGCACGCTGTCGGACCTGGACCAGCAGTACCGCACGCTCAAGAAGCTCTACGAGAACTGTGAGGTTGTCATGGGCAACCTGGAGATCACCAGCATCGACCGCAACCGCAATCTCACCTTCCTCAAGGTCAGTGGTCACCACGGAGACGCACTTTGGAACCCACAGGCGTCAGGACTATTTTCCTACGTAGACAATATGAAGAGCCAGGAAGTCAGAGGCGGTGCCTGTGTCAAATCAGGAACACTTGGAAGGAATTAGCACAACCTTCCTGATATCTGGAATCTCAGCACAGTAGCTCTCTTGGGAGGGATTCCTCAGGGGTGTGTGTGTGTGTGTGTGTGTGTGTGTGTGTGTGTGTGAGAGAGAGAGAGAGAGAGAGAGAGAGAGAGAGAGAGAGAGAGAGAGAGAGAGAGAGAGAGAGAGAGAGAGAGACTGTGTAATGTGTGTGTTTGCGCTCAGATGTCTGTGAAATGTGTGTGTGTCCATGAGTAGGTTCAAAGACATTTATATTTGTGTGCGTGTCTCCATCAGTGTGTGTTTGTTTGTGCCCCCCATGGAGTCCCCCCCCATCTCCCATGCTGTTCAATGATCTGAGGTGTGCACTAATTACCACACTGAAGGGGGGAGGAGTAAAAAGCACAACTAGTACCATCATGTGTCACTTCATTACCTCAACAAATAGGCACCCAGAGGAGATTAGGAAGGGTAATCTATTTGATTGAAGCCAACAGCTACATTACTCATGATTATTTGGACTCTGGATGTGTTAATGTGCTAATAGTCATTTGTCAGGGTATTGGATCGTTATCAAAAATAATTTAGGTACCTCGATAATTAAAAACAAAAAGACTGATTAAAAACTGTTCTCTGTGGTAACAGGAAACAACAGAACAACAATACTCACTGAAATGTTTAGAGGGAAAGTGCTGCACTCTGAGACAAACTCTCCTCCCTGGAGCGTGGCCAGAACACAAAGGGCTGTGTTAGAGCTGAACATGGCCGGCGTGTTTTGATGAGTCACATGTTGGTCCAGGTTGGTCCTTTCAGTGTTCAGTCCCATGTGCACATGGTGATGTTGACTCACCCTGTCTTTTACACCTCGCTGGGCTAAAGAAAAATGTCTTAGTAAAAAATGGCAATAAAGAAATTCTGAATCCATTAGGACAGAGCTGGAATGTGCCAGGTGCCCTTAGGTAACGGTTAGGACACGGAGTGAAAACCAGTCGCTTTGACTCCTGTCAAGTTCACAATAAACTGCATCGGACGTTGTTGTTTTCTTAACCACAGGAAACCTTTTTTATATTCATTTAGTTTGTGATTTGCTAAGAGTCACAACAACAAAAACTGAAACAAATCCCACTGACCTACCCTTCTGTTTGATTTATCTTGAAAAAGTATTTGGATAAGGAGGAGCAGAGAGCAAAGAGTAACAACTCGATGAGAGCATAATTGCATCCATTGGCATAAAGGGCAATTACGCAATTTATGTATTTTTTGTTCTTCATCAATGCCTTTGAATGATCAAAACCAGGTAAACACCACACACATCTTTTTAAAGTATTTTCAATATGCAACTTTTTTTATAATTGTTGGATTCTATTGAACACATATTATATTTGAAGTAGCCCTGATCATAACAAAGACTTGTTCAGTTCAATACAAAATCTTACAGCAAGGTTTGATATTTTGTGTTGTTCAACAAGACAGTTGCCATGGAAATGGAGAGATCTGCTCAGTGGCAAATATTGGCAGTGGGAACGCAGATGTTGTTATTTTATTTGATTTATTGATGAACTATTATTGGAATCAGAGAAAAAATCGAATCTCTTTCAAAGAGGCTGTGAAAAACTAAAAGCACATGCCTGATACAGTGTGAAGCAAAAGGCAATTGTAAGCCATACTGTACATCATTCATCCCTGCAGACATATCTGTTGTTTTCTTTGGACGTGCTGCTCTAAAAATGCTTAGTGAAACACGTTGATGCACAAACACACATGCACAAGTGGTTCTACAATGGCAAATGGTTTCAACTGCTATCATTTCATCTCATCTTCCACATGTCCACCTGTTCTCCCTCACTCCCACCTGTTCTCCCTTTCACTCTGTTTCATATCCTGTTGTTTCCAATATGATACATGGACAAAGAAATGTTCTTTTGTTGCCATATCCCTTTCACGGCGCACAAAAGACTACAAAAGACTACAAAAGACTACAGAAGACTACAAAAGACCACAGAAGACTACAAAAGACTACAGAAGACTACAAAAGACTACGAAAGACTACAAAAGACTACAGAAGACTACAGAAGACTACAAAAGACTACAAAAGACGACAGAAGACTACAGAAGACTACAGAAGACTACGAAAGACTACAAAAGACTACAGAAGACTACAAAAGACTACAAAAGACTACAGAAGACTACAAAAGACTACAAAAGACTACAGAAGACTACAAAAGACTACAGAAGACTACGAAAGACTACAAAAGACTACAAAAGACTACAGAAGACTACAGAAGACTACAGAAGATTACGAGTCCCACACACGACAAGACTACAGAGAGAGAGAGAGAGAGAGAGAGAGAGAGAGAGAGAGGGAGAGTGTGTGAGAGAGAGAGAGAGAGAGAGAGAGAGAGAGAGAGAGAGAGAGAGAGAGAGAGAGAGAGAGACACACACACACACACACACACACAGTACTGAGAGAGAGAGAGAGAGAGAGAGAGAGAGAGAGAGAGAGAGAGAGAGAGAGAGAGAGAGAGAGAGAGAGAGAGAGAGAGAGAGAGAGAGAGAGAGAGAGAGAGAGAGAGAGAGAGAGAGAGAGAGAGAGAGAGAGAGAGAGACACACACACACACACAGTACTGAATCTGCTTTGCGGAGCCGGTGTGCAGCTTGTGATTGCGTCCTTGTTCTGCGTGTCCGCGGGCCGTCCATTAGAGGCCGGCTGGATTCATAAAGAGGCTGCCTCTGGCACGCTGCTGGGAGAGAGCTGATCCTCACCACCAGCTTTACTTCTGGAGGAGAGAGGGAGACTTTTGCTCTTCACCTTTCTTTCTTATTCCCTTCCCTGCCTCCTCTCTGTCCATCCCTCCATCTCTCCGCGTTAGCCGCACTTCAGTAATTACCGGCTGATGATGTCCCCCAGGCTGACTTCTTCATCCCAGACGGATCCATGTGTGGCCCACCGCTGTGGACTCAGGCAGACTGCCAGTGACTTCCAGGGCCAACCGCAACAACTAGAGGGAGACAGATCTATACAAACACACTTACGGTCACACCCCAAGGCATTGCTATGGACTCAAAAAGAAGAGCTACACACAACAAAAGTACAAACCCAGAAGAGCATACAGATGTGCACAGTGCCAAACTGTCTCCAGTCAAACACACACACACACACACACATACACACACAGTACACACACACACACACACACACACACACACACACACACACACACACACACACACACACACACACACACACACACGCACACACACACACACACACACATACACACACACACCCACCCCCCCACACACACACTGGCGCACCTGTAAAGGCAGGGAGATGAATGACAGTGTCAAAGGACTGTACGTCCCATATCAGTGTGTGTTGACAGAGAGACTCTTTACTGGGCTTATCTCCCTGGAACACCAGCCTGGGAGAGAGACAGGAGGGAGGGAGAGAGAGTGAGAGACCAAAGAAAGGGGAGGAAAAGAGAGTGAGTGTGGGAACGATGGAGAAACGGGGAGGGAGTGGGAGAGAGACCGAAGGAGCGGAGGAAAAGAAAAGAGAATATCATGGGGGGTTGTATCGTATATCATCGAACATAGAAAAGAAAAAAAAGATGTCTGTCTCTCTCCTCAGCTCGCAGCCGTGTTTCTTTTATAGCCTCCACTGTGACACGGAGCGCTGTGGAACGTCAACAGCAGACAACGGCATTGTGGAGTAAAGCTGTGGAACTGTTGGCCAGAGTACAAGCTCTAGTTCCAATCCTGAAGGGTTCTAACAACGAGGAGTCGTCCCCCCCCCCCCCGTCGCCGTGGCCTGGTCTGTGTGACGGCCATGTTTAGAAGTGACGGCATTCCTCCCAGCCGTCGCGCTGGTCCCTGGTCCCGTCATAGGACAGCTTTAGCATCGCTGCTCATCCCCCTCGCGTGTCTCCCAGAACCACAGCGAGGGAAGCAGGAAGGAGTCGTGTCTCTGCCGGAGGAAAACGTTGAATCATTTATTGCCCCCCGCGAGGCACCATGTCCTCCTCCCTCCAAAGATAACACAGTCTCAGAAGTTAGTCATCTTAACACGGCGAACACGCTGCCTACCTCAACACTTCACACTTTGCTCTTAACACGCCATGCGTTCTGTGGAGGCCATGCTTTGGTCTGCGTTGGAGGTTCCAGAGCGAGTCACGTTTAACGACACCTCGGGCGACACAAAGACAGAAGAGTCCGTTTGAGAGAGAGAGGTCAGGGGTTTAGCACCAAACGTTAACATGTTCTCCTGCTGTTAATTCCATGAATAAATACGTCAGTAAATACTCCATGAGTCCCAAATTTTCTTTACATAGCACCTTGTTTTGAAAGGAGCTTTACAATAAAAACGACAATACAAAATAGAATATTATACAAATATTATACAATTACAGTTGCAATTACAGCAATTATTATGCTGGCTGCTCCCTTTGGTTGGTGTCCACAGCTCTCTGACCGTTGTGTCCTGTGGGCTGGTCAGTGGAGAGGAGAGGTGGAGAGGCCGTCCACTAAGGTACCATGTTTCTGAGCACGTCACCACAGGAGACCTGCTAGTGGTCCTAGGAGACTGTAATGCAGACCAGACAGAGTCCTAGGAGACTGTAATACAGACCAGACAGAGTCATAGAAGACTGTAATGCAGACCAGACAGAGTCCTAGGAGACTGTCATACAGACCAGACAGAGTCCTAGGAGACTGTAATACAGACCAGACAGAGTCCTAGGAGACTGTAATGCAGACCAGACAGAGTCCTAGGAGACTGTAATGCAGACCAGACAGAGTCCTAGGAGACTGTAATACAGACCAGACAGAGTCCTAGGAGACTGTAATGCAGACCAGAGAGAGTCCTAGGAGACTGTAATGCAGACCAGAGAGAGTCCTAGGAGACTGTAATACAGACCAGGCAGAGTCCGTTCCATAGGAGGAGGCTGGAGAGAGGATGCTGGTGAACTTCCCGTCTCCTTCCAGTGTTTGTGGGATTACTCCCAAAGCTGGCGTCTCTCCTTTGTCCTCCATAACGAGCCGCTGAAAATCCAATCGCTGGCCGCAATTATGACCCGGCCCGCCATTAATCACAACCAGTTTATACTGTATCTGAGTGTAGGCGCTGATTGTGTGTGTGTGTGTGTGTGTATGTGTGTGTGTGTGTGTGTGTGTGTATGTGTGTGTGTGTGTGTGTGTGTGTGTGTGTGTGTGTTGTCTCTGTTTGTTGGTGCTCACGTGTTCTGTGTAATGTATCTCTCACCTTCAGTGATGTGAGTATCTTACACACACTCCCCCTGATTTATCAAACTCCCGGCCTCCATGTCTGTCCTTCAACTCACATTCTCCTTCCTCTCCTGTGCATGAGCTTCATCATTCGTAGTCTTCTCTCTCCTCGGGAAAGATCCCGTTGTTTAATCTGATTGCCGTGCCTATTGCCCTCCTTTTGATGAATTCTCTCAGCCAATATGAACCCACGGATGTCCTCTGATTCAGAGTAAATTGTTTTGGGTCTGCCCTTTAAGAGGGTAAGGAGTGCTGGCCCTCAACTCTAACCTGAATGAGATCTGCTCAGGTTATTAACACAGGGCTGGAGGATAGAAGGGAGAGAGTGATGGAGGGAGAGAGTGAATGAGGGAGAGGGGAGGAGGGAGAGAGTGAAGGAGGGGGAGGGGAGGAGAGAGCGATGGTAAGATAGACTTGGGGGGGCTGATAGAAAACAAGACAGGATTGACAGAAAGGGTGAATGAGAAAGAGAGGGAGACAGTGATGAGTGGAGGGGGTGAGAGTCAGAGAGTCAGAGAGTCAGAGAGGGAGACAGTGATGAGTGGAGTGGGTGAGGTGAGAGTCAGAGAGTCAGAGAGAGAGACAGTGATGAGTGGAGGGGGTGAGAGTCAGAGAGTCAGAGAGAGAGACAGTGATGAGTGGAGGGGGTCAGAGAGTCAGAGAGTCAGAGAGGGAGACAGAGTGGAGGGGTGAGAGAGTCAGAGAGTCAGAGAGTCAGAGAGAGACAGTGATGAGTGGAGGGGTGAGAGTCAGAGAGTCAGAGAGTCAGAGAGGGAGACAGTGATGAGTGGGGTGAGAGTCAGAGAGTCAGAGAGTCAGAGAGTCAGAGAGGGAGACAGTGATGAGTGGAGTGGGTGAGAGTCAGAGAGTCAGAGAGTCAGAGAGTCAGAGAGGGAGACAGTGATGAGTGGAGGGGGTGAGAGTCAGAGAGTCAGAGAGTCAGAGAATCAGAGAGGGAGACAGTGATGAGTGGAGGGGGTGAGAGTCAGAGAGTCAGAGAGGGAGACAGTGATGAGTGGAGGGGGTGAGAGTCAGAGAGTCAGAGAGGGAGACAGTGATGAGTGGAGGGGGTGAGAGTCAGAGAGTCAGAGAGTCAGAGAGGGAGACAGTGATGAGTGGAGGGGGTGAGAGTCAGAGAGTCAGAGAGAGAGACAGTGATGAGTGGAGGGGGTGAGAGTCAGAGAGTCAGAGAGGGAGACAGTGATGAGTGGAG
>JAPMUY010001196.1:152500-155000 GCA_026901105.3 Galaxias olidus
ACACACACACACACACACACACACACACACACACACACACACACACACACACACACACACACACACACACACACACACACACACACACACACACACACTGGAACCTGTCTAATATAAGAATATTTGCCTGTGAATACAGTACTGCTTCTCCCTATATGGTTTAATTATCCATTTGAAAGGGCTACTTAGTCCCTCTCCTCCCCAGGAGAAGTGTGCTAACATTGGACCTCTGAGAGCGTTTTGTCCCCCTAAACTATAGGGAGCTCCAGAGACCTGGTGGAGTGTGGCTCAGCCTCTGTCCTTTGGGAGCTAGCCAGCTCTCCCTCATAGCATTTTCCCACCATAGCTTTGACATGTACCACGCTGGCCCAGATGGTTCCTATCCCTGCAATCGCTGTTGTAGCGTCTAAAAGTGAAACACACATGCATACCAAAGTTCATTCAGCCCAGTTTTGCCCTTGTCATTTGACTCCTCACCCTCTCCTCCCCCGTCCCCAGCCTGTAACAATGAGAGGCTCCAGGGGGAGCTGAGCCAGTGCAGCCCTCCCTGCAGGTCTCCGTCTCCAGCTCCCGTCAGAGTCACTGATCAGGCAGCTAGCCGTTGGCTGACAGCCACTCACTGTCATATCACTACAGTATGCAGTGCTCCCAAGGGAACATGGCAGAATGTGATACACTGTCTCTTTGTGGGTGTAAGTGGGCACGACCAAAAATACAAACCACTGGTGTGCCAATACACACACTCACACACACAAAGCAACACACACACACTCACACACACAAAACAACATACACACACTCACACACACAAAACAACATACACACTCTCACACACACAAACAACACACACACACTCACTCACACAAAACAACATCCTGTGCTGTCCCGCACACGCAAGCATAGCATTGCTGGCATTGACATACCTCGACAGTAGAGAACATACAACATATACAATGAGCCTAATTTCACCGGTGATACGTGTGTGTGTGTGTGTGTGTGTGTGTGTGTGTCTTTGTCTGGTTCATTTGTGGCTAAATGCTTCTTTCATGTCTACCTGTGAGGGCTCCACCTTTGATAAAAGCCGTCTTCGAGAGTGCAGGAGACCTCTTCCTCATGTCCACGTCCCAGTGTTCTGACGGAGCTGCTGCTTCAAGTCTCCTCCTCTCCTCGTGGCTAGTGACCGAGTCATGAAAGAAAATGGCTGTAAAACAATTGGATTTTTCACGTCTCTTCATGCCTCCGAGATGAAAGAGAGCGTGTGGGTTCAAAACCTCCCATGTGTGTTTGAAGTGGTTTCTATTTGAAGCCAGAGTCCGGGGTGCAGCAGGAGGCTTCGCACATTGCCTCCTTGTTGACTTCAAAAAAGTCAGTCCTCTGTGTGGTGAGGGGCGATGTGGAGCTTTAGCGGGTTGAGGAAGACTCAGGGGTCCTTTCCTCATCGCGCTGTGTGGTTCAGACCACTCGGAACACCTCACGTGATGCAACAAAAGAGGAGGTTTTCTGTTTAAACACTTTGACTTGCAAAAGCGATGTTCAAGAAACCCAGATTTGGGATGAAACAAAATCTCCCCGACGAATCGTCGTGCCTCCATGTAACCCTCGATCTTGACTCTCGACCGACACATCTGTCTCTCTCTTTGGAATGCCCACCAAACTCTGTTCAAGGGAATTGCTGAAATATTTAGCATTGAGAGCCAGTTGTAGATTCACTGCATGGTGTGCCATTTTCTCTCCTCTTTATCTCTATATGTGTGTTCCTGTCTTTTTTCCCATGCTCTCTCACTTTGCTCTCCTCCTCCCTCCATCTAACTCAAAAAGGTAGCAGGAACAGGTGGACTATTAATTATGTTTTAAAAAAAGATAGTTCCCCTTTGTTGGAATGCACCTTGATGTGTTTGAGTGCCCCATGATGGGGATGACGATGACCATGAAAAAGATAACCTCAATCATCATCATCATCCTCATTATCAGCACGATGCACTGAGACCCAGTCACCCTTTTACTCCCTTCCACTTTCTCCTCATCCTCCCATTTTCTGAGAAAACATGCTCCACTTTTCTCTTTTCTTACTGCTATCTGTCAGCGTATCTGTCACAAGCTAATGTTACAGTACCGACTGCAACTCATCCGCTAAGGGGAGGAAATTAGGCAGTCTGACAATATTACCTCCTTCTTGCTCACCCTCATTCCTATAGAGACCAAATATCCCCCTGTAAAGGCAGTTGAAATGGTCATCTTTAATCTTTGTGGGTCAGAGCTTATTATCAACTTTTTGGTTGTATTTTCTTCATCCACCCAGCAGAACCTGAATCTGAATATCCAGGTGTGTGTTTCTGCTTTCATCGTGGATAGAGGGCATCTGTTTCTGGATGTAGTTTTGTGCGTTGAGGCATGGTACAGTATATCAGGATGTGTACAGCAAAAGGAGCACGTTCACTCCACATTGTTCTAGCTCCACAATCCGTCCGACTCAGGGGAAACGTTCTCCATACAGCTGCAG
>JAPMUY010001196.1:160000-162500 GCA_026901105.3 Galaxias olidus
GACTATTAGAAGTGGGTGTGCATTTTTTGTCTTAAACCATGTTTGTGTACGTGTGTGTGCGCATGTGTTCCTAGTGGCGTACAAATTAAGATGCATTTATTATACAAAGTGTAACAAGTCTTTGATATTTGCTGTTGCTACTTTGACATCGTCTTCATCTTTATTTGTGTGTGTGTGTGTGTGTGTGTGTGTGTGTGTGTGTGTGTGTGTGTGTGTGTGTGTGTGTGTGAATTTCTGAGCCTCCCTCTGTGTACACCCATATGCATGAGACTCATATGCAAGGGGAAACGTGAACCCTTCATCGAGCAGCTCTTTCTTCTCTCTCTGTGTGTGAGAGCTCTGCTAGCAGCTCTACCTGCCTGGCTGGCTTCTAAGCCCTCTAATTCCTATTTGAAGGGAATAATGTATGAATTTGTAAAATGTTATACGTTTTCTTTCTGTTTAAAACTACATCTAACTGACATAGAACATTATTTTAACACTGGCATTTTGTAATTTTAACAGTATTGTATTGCTTTTTGTAGTCCAGTAATTCTGTGTTTAAAATACAGTAATCTGTCAATTATACCATGGAATATGATACTTTTTACATATTTCGACTTTAAAATAAACAGTTGTGTTTGGTGTAGTGTCATACAACATATTACTATAAATTAAACACTGCTTCATTGTTTATCTATTTACAGTGTTTTACTGTCGCAATTTCACAGTATTTCACTGTCAATTTCCCTGACAGTTTTTACAGTGTAGAGTAATTCTTGTTTTATGTATCAACTCCCCCTCTGTGAATTAACATAAGGGTGAGCAGTTTTAGTCAACCCTTTATTAACATATTTTTGTTTTTACGTTTCGATCATTTGTTTGTGTTTATATTGCGTGGAGTGGATACTGTAGGTCATGTTGTGAATCAGTCTGCAGTCAGCTTTTAATGGACGGTTTATGGGGAATAAAATTGAAGAGAGGAAGAGGAAGGTAGAAGAGCTGAAAGAACCCTGCTTCAAAATCAAACGTTTGCAAAATGAGAGTAACAATGGACCAGAAAATCTATGAGCTAAAAACGATCCAAAGCCCAACCTCTGTATATGAAGCATGGGAACTGTATGCATTTTTTCCACAGACAAAAGACCATTGTAATGCAATGTGTAACTCAAAACACAAGCCAAAATCCAGTGTGTACGAGCAATGTCAAGGGCATGGTGGTGAGCATTCACAAGTAGGATTAAAAGAAAGTGAGTTATGAAATGCAACGATTTGAAGAAACCAAACCAAGGATTTTATTACCAGCTACTTGTCCCTCCTGTTCTACCTCAGGTCCTCAACGGGGGACATTTCATATCAAAAGAGCCGACCTCTAAACCCAAGGCTTCCTCTGGTCTGCTCTGAGTGAACCATAGACGGAGAGAGGAATAAAAAACGTTTTGTGTCGTAGTAGACAGTGGGATGTAACGACTTCTGTGGTACAAAGAACATGGATCACCATGTCCCTCGTGGTGGAGATGGACAGTTGTAAAGCCGCAGGGTTGCTAGGTCACTCTAGAGAACACGGGTTTCTTCAGGTGTTCTGGCACAAAGCGCGGGGGTGTTAAGAAGACATTTAAAGGATATTTGCTTTCCTTCACTCCGTTTTGCAGTTTCTTTTTCTTTTATTCTCTATCTCTTGTCTCTCTCTCTTTTGAGTCTCTCCAAAGCCTTACTAGGCTCCAACCAGGCTCCTACCAGGCTCCTACCAGGCGCTGTAGCCCCCTTACCACCACTTTGTAGTCCGTGCTAGGGGCTGATCCTCTCTTACTTCCATTGAGCACACTCTCCTTTCCCAGAACCCCCCCTGCTTGTTGCTCTCCTCTGGGGCAGAGGGCAGGGTGGGAGGTAGAGAATGCTGAGGTAGATAAAACCCTGTTTGGGAGCGATCGCCAGCTGGCTGGTGAATCCAATAAAGAGGGATTGTCGGGTGTGTGTGTGTGTGTGTGTGGGGGGGGGGGGGGGGGGCTTGGCGAGCGTCGAGCAAGGGGGACGGTGGAATGCCAATTGATTTTCACACTTTTCGTGCGGCGTTATCGGTGTCTTAGGTGGTGTGTGTTTGTGTGTGTGTGTGCTGCGTTTGGTGGGATTTCATCTCAGACCCTCTGAAATATG
Source organism: Galaxias olidus (assembly GCA_026901105.3). Classification (NCBI taxonomy): domain Eukaryota; kingdom Metazoa; phylum Chordata; class Actinopteri; order Galaxiiformes; family Galaxiidae; genus Galaxias; species Galaxias olidus. The sequence continues at coordinate 162,134 of JAPMUY010001196.1, forward strand.
AGCTCCCTCCATAAATGGAGTGTGACAGATTTACAGTAATAAGCGGGGTTTTATGGAGCTGGCTCTAGGTGACTCGGACAAAAGGCTCCCGTGTGAGTTAGGACCACAGTGACATCCCTGTACCTGCTACAGAGGCTACATCCTCCTGGCTGGAGCCCTGCAGCAACCCAGCCACACGTGGGGCTGTGCCCGTGAACGTGTGTGCGTGTGTTCGTGTGTTTTCTTGTACAATGCATGTGTTTCTCTGTGTGTTGGTGAACGTTTACATCCGTTTGGAACACAGTTCTTTTGTTTTCAGTAATGTATATTGAGGTGTCCGATGTTTTTCCTGGGTTCTTGTAGAACCACAAGTTGTTTTTAATGAGCA
>JAPMUY010001196.1:165000-167500 GCA_026901105.3 Galaxias olidus
CCATCCTCCTCTCTGCTGTGTCAGCAGCATCTCCTCCACATATGGGAGTCGTAGAGAGGACCAGAGGCTGAGACGGCGGGCCGTTATTCAAACGATGGAGGAGCCATGAATGTCAGCGTCCTATTTAGTAGTAAACTAGAATCTGTGTTGACCTTTGAGGTTATAGTGAGTGAAATAATAAGGGATTCCACTGAAGGTCAGCATTTCCAAGAGGAAAAACAGTCTGGACACTGTTGGCTATGAGCTGAGTGAATAGTGTCCTTATGTGGTAGGTGAGGACAGTTTCTCAGCTGTGGAGGGCTTCAGGAGTGTTACAGACAGTAGAATCTGCTGGAACACCTGAACATTTCAACACGCCTTTCCAGAGAAAGTTATGTTGGAATCTAGTTCCATGACAGTGCAAGTTTCATAAAAACTTGTTTTTCGTCCAAAAGGTGATCTATGACGCTGTAGCTCCACACCCTCTCCTCTATCGCTCTGTCTATCGCTCCCAGTAGCTACTTTTGAGTTTTCCGTGCAAGTGCTGAGCAAGGTTTAGCAAGCCCAGAAAGTCTGGCCTGGCATCGGTCCATTAGATAAAGTGAAATTGATATTTGTGTGCTAAATCCCTTCAATGGACTATCGATAAAACCATAAAGGGGTTTTTAGACGCTGCACATCAAAGAGGGCTAATCTCTCGGCTTCCCCCCCATAAAGGTTATGAACCTGAAATAGATCTCTTTGTGTGGCTTCACAAGCACGAAAACAACAGAGCGGATTGACTGCTGGAGTAGTACACAGTAGCAGAGGCTACTCTAGGCTAAACTGAAGCAGGTAAGAAAACATCAAACAAATCCTAGGAAGAATTACGAGAAAGAGTCGTTCATTTTAAGGGCAATGTGTCTTTTTCTCCACAACATTCTCACTACAGGTGTAAACATCAATAACGGAACACAAGATACAAAAACAAACAACTCAACGACCAAGGAAAGGAAACGAGGAAAACAATAATCAAAATCAACAGACTCCCATCAGCCTCTGCTTCAGAACGCTGACAAAACAAAGTGGATTGGCTCTTTTATGACACAACATGACAACGGTGGCGTCCTTTTCTTTTCAACCTTTTTCATCGTTCTCAGAAAGCGACGCCTATCGGTGTCTCTAAGCAGAGCCCTTCCCTCAGTGAGAGTCGGGCATCGTGCCTGGACACTTTTATGTTATAGTCCACTGTCAAACATCTGAAAGATTTCCAGCTTTTCCCTCTGTTCATATATATTCAAAAATAAATATGCTCTTGATGTACTTTGGAGCCTTGTGGAACACATTCACACATCAAATGAGTCATGTTTGAATTAAACATTACATTTGTTTTTGAGCCTCTATGCTAAACATGGAGTTTGCAGTGGCTGCGGTTCCATCGAGGTCAAACAGAAGCCATCCCAGCTAATGTTAATTAATGCTTTGGCCTGTTGCTGAGAGAGATAGAGAGAGAGAGAGAAAAACAGGAAGAAAGAGAGTGATAAAGATAGAAAGAGAAGAAGAAAGAGAGGAATAGGGAGGAAAAAATAGAGAGTAGCAGACGATAGAAGAGAGAGGGCCCATTAATAATGAATCTTGTGTCATCATTAGAAAGGCTGAATGATTAAAACTCAGCTCCCCATGCAGCTTCAAACATAACCACGGCTCCCACAATCCACCACAACGACCGGATCAGCAAAGAGCTTGAAGTCTACCTGGGGAGGAAGAAAGAAAATAAAAAAATTGATTTAGCTTTTTTCCAATGCTTTTTGGAGTTGTTATGACAGCATAGCGATGAGCTCCTGTCCTCTCCTGTGGAGAAACTCCAACGACCAGCCCCGGATTCCACATCCAAGAGAAGTGCAGGGTGGTTGGTCCTGCTGGTCTGTCCAAAATCATTAGCTAATCGTTTCATGTTTAGCTTGTATACTACCAAAGAACCTTTTTACACCGGTGAAAATGATTCAACCAGACGCTGTGTTTTCTATGAGATCACAAGGCTTTGTAAAAAACATTCATCCAAAGATGGCAAAGCAAACACAAAGTTGGCCTGTGATGTACAGTACACAGAGACACAAGCTAAACCGTGACACCGTGACCTTTGTTTGCATGTCACCCTCTCCGTAGAGCTGTGGCACACCATGTTTGAATTTGGATAGTTAACATTCACAGAGAGGTATTTTTATCGAGACTGGTTCTGGAATTCCTTAACGCCCCAATGAACTCAACCAATAAGGCTTGCCCTTTATTAAAAAAACACCTGTCAACAATCCACGCCCACACTGCTGACCCGCCCTCCCCATCAATCAGTGTAGCTAACCTTTCCACAGGGAGAGAGAACACAAAGGGAGTCTCCAAGTCTGTGCTCAGGATGTCCTACCCTGGCTTTGAGTCATTAATTGCGTGCCCACGCTTTTATATTTCCATACTTTTCTGTATGCGCTCCAGGCTCTTCTGTCAAAGGTTGAGCTCCAGAGTATTTGAGGGGCGTGCCCTGGGGCGT
>JAPMUY010001196.1:172500-173924 GCA_026901105.3 Galaxias olidus
ATTGCAGAAGCACTACGTGGTTTTAATGCTGTATTTGGTCATGTGAAACGGGGCTGGTTTGGCTATACATGAACCGCTCTGTAGACTCTGGGGCTGTGGTGTGACCCCAATACATATCAGCCCTCGTTAGCCACCACAGCCTACAAACACATCAGACAGAATCACAGATTCAGCAGGAGATGTGTTTGAAAAGGCAAGCGTCTTTTTTAAAATGTATTATGATAATCATCTGCTCTGACTCATAGCCGGACTGCAGGGATGTACCACAATGTTGTCATGTAAAAACCCGCCAGAGCTGCATTAACATTGCCACGATACTAGAGAACTGTCGCTGACAACTGCTTCACACACAGTCGCTTTGGACGTTGCTATCAAAGGGCCGCACTAATTGATTTGGTTTGCTGTTCGGCCATCATTAATTGCACTTACGATGAGCTTACCTGTTGAGCCCTGAGGCACTAATAACCCGTCTATAAGCACGTACTAGTTTATATGCTGTATGTTATATGGGACTGTATGTGTGTATATATGTGTGTTTGGATGTTGATGTAGAAATCTTTCAAGGCATTGTAGAAAAGTTGATTTATGAAGAGGTCAGGATATATTGTGTCGCTGCAGCTGTCATGGTAAAATCCTACTCAAAAGGTTCTGCGAATTTCAGACCTGTAGCCCTAATGGCTTATTTTCAGTGATTTGCTGAAAACCTTGTACTGCTGCTATGGAGCCATCAACGCGAATAACGAGGCTGCATCGCATGGAGTGTGTTTTTAAGTGGACCTGGGTATGTGTGCCAATTTCGGTGCACTTTTAAGCACGGGAAAGCAGAGTTGTTATGAAACGGAAAAATAATAATCACAATAATAATAATCCGTGCGGTCGCAATAGGTTCCTGGCTGCAAGAGCCGGCTGCCTAATAACCCTCATTATGTTTCCAATATCCTTGCCTTCTGAATGGCCAATCAGAGAACCCCCTCTTCTTGAACCTCCTGAGTGCTGCACGGAGCCCCTCTTGTCTTACGGTCTTAATGTCAGGCGTTGATTCAACAATGCTGCACCTTCTTCAAGTGAAAGAGAACAAACTCAAATACATCTAACTTGATTTCGGTCTGAAGAATGAATGAATCATTATCATAATAAGCCAAATTTAGGTTTTCCCTTACAATACGCATTTACAGTTTGCATTTATGTGTTTAGTGTTGGTATGTACATATTTAAGCATGTATCTATGTACACTATGTACAGTGCATCCGGAAAGTATTCATACCCCTTCACTTTTTCCACATTTTAATATGTTACAGCCTAATTCCAAAATGGATTAAATAAAAAAAAATTCTAAACATTCTACATACCTTACCGCATAATGACCAAGCAAAAACAGTTTTTTAGAAATTTTTGCAAATGTATTAAAAATAAAAAAATAAAAT
>JAPMUY010001197.1:0-12500 GCA_026901105.3 Galaxias olidus
ATTGGATTGATTAATTTAGAAAACATTAAATTAAATTCTTAAATCATTAAATTAGTTAAATGAGTGCAAACATCTGTGAAATAAAGTGATTAAATATTGCGGTGAAGAAAGGATTCATTAAAGTGTAGTAATATGTCATTAGAACTTTGATAACTATTACTGGACTTAAGTTAATGAATATATTTAATTTATTTATTTTTTAACGATATAACAGATTTTCGACTTAAGTGTCAATTATTTTGTTCGTGCGTCACTATCAATGTGTAATCTCTCAAATACACACACACACACACAACAAACACACACAAACACAAACATACATACACACACATATTTCTCTGCAGATGGAAAACACATCCACCTTCTTCTCTCCTCCCTCCACCAACGTATCCAACTTTTCCTCCCTCACTCCTCCCTTCATCTCATGTTCAGATGCTCCCTACAATGTTTCAATTACGATCTCTCTCTTCCTCGTCACCCTCCTCTTCCTCCTCCCTCTCTACACCCAAGTCCTCCACCTGACCACTGCCCGACGAAGAGGCCCTGGCGCCACGACAACCAACTCTGACCTCTTCACCGTCCACATGGCTGCCGTGGAGCTGATAGGCTTTCTGAGTCAGGTGCTGTACCTGATTGGCCGTTTCCTGGCAACGCCCTTGCTGGCGTTTGTTGCCATACAGATAAACACCCTTGGCCGTCCGGCGAGGCTCCTGTTCCACTGCTGCACCTGTGTGGAGCGCTACCTGGCCGTGGTTCATCCAATCAAGTACCTGGGACTGAGGGGGGACGGGACTAAAGTGTGGCATGTCACAGCAGGGTGCGTTTGGTTGCTGTGTTTTGGGTGGGTTGGAATATGCGTAGGGTACCTCCCTGATTACCCCATCCGTCTGTACCTTAGCGTGTTCCTCCTCTGCCTCCTCATCATCAGCTTCTGCTGTCTGTCTGTCCTCCGCGCTCTGATTCACCCAGGTCCAGGGGACGGGAGCGGAGACAGGAAGATGGTCGACCAATCAAAGCAACGTGCCTTCTGGACCATCACGGCCATATTAGAAGCGTTGGGTTTGAATTTTGCCTCCTTTGTGATCATGTGCTTGTTTGACCTGCTTAAAGTAGTGCAAGGTGATGCTAAGTGTTTGGGGTACAACATCAGCGCCTTCTTCGCTATCCCCAGCAGTGCTGTGCAGCCACTTCTGTTTCTCCACAGAGCTGGAAAACTACCAGGATGTAGGCACTGTGAGGGTTAAAGGTCAACTACCAGGATGTAGACAGTGAGGGTTAAAGGTCAACTACCAGGATGTAGACACAGTGAGGGTTAAAGGTCAACTACCAGGATGTAGACACAGTGAGGGTTAAGGGTAACACACACACTCACACACCTAGAGGCAGAAGCATAAGAATGACTTTACTGCTAAAACACACACAGACACACACACACACACACACACACACACAGACAGCTTGAGTAGCAGGTTATCTGAAAGAGGGGTATGCTTTTGTCTTTGAGAAAAAGAAGGAAAACAGGGGATGCCCTGGTAGCTCACCAGGCAAATAGGGTGTACCACTGAAGGCCAGGCGCGTTTATTTTTATTTATTTTTATATTGTATGATTATTTCATGAGGCCAACAATCTGACAGCAACCTCACAATGACAATGGAAAATTTTACAACTGTTAAAGGTTTAATGTAAAAAATATACAGAATTACGTAAATATACAGTAAAGTAAAATGCAAGGAATAGGCCATGTAGAATGAAGCAAAGTTAACGCAAATTTAACCCCACACATTTGGACGCAGTTAACACCGTCGTAAACCGGACAAAAACTAGCAAACAATGGATAAAGAAAAGGGTATTTTTGAATGCCAAGTTCAGCTACAAACTCTGCCAAATGGGTCTGTCGACAAGACCAAAGTTATTTGCAGGTACTGTAGATTAAATTGAGTTACTAGTACGTACCGGAGACCATCTCATACCAAGTACCATTTGCTAGCTAAGCGCACAGCGAATGCAGACAGTCCCGTTACTCTCGCATGGGAATCTTTATATTTCCCCATGTGAGGTTGGACACAATTAGGCTACATTTTGGTTTTCTTAAGAAGTGCGAGTGAACTTTGATACTAAAGTAATTTAAATGTGGGCCTACCTGTTATAGAATGAACGCAGTGTTTAACTCAGAACACAGCAATTAAAGTTGGTAAGGAGGCATGCAATTGAACGCTAGCGCGAGCCCATTGGAGGTTCCTTGTAAAGAATGCTCTGAGTCTGCGCGCTGCTATTTAAGCTTGCGTTGCAAACGAATGAGTGCTTTTTTAGATGCATCTTTTCTTGGTTTTAAATCGTCAGAAGATTAAGTGATTTGAGCATATTGGTACATGTTTGATCTGTGTGGGTCCCTGGATTGTTTCTGTCTGTTTTGCGTTAATGCTTTAAAAAAAGGTTGGACACACTACATTGTGTGAGATACTTGGTCATACTCATATTATTAAGTACTGTCAAATTTAACAGGGTTAGGTTTACCATGTTATGATCTGAGCATATTTTTTATGCAATGCAAGCAACACCTGTGAGTTTTTCTGGACAATAAGTGAAATTAATTGATTTCCAATAACAAATACATTTGCATAAAGCAAGCATACTTTGTCCTCTCCCTTGTTGATAAGTGTCATAAACATGAACAATTTGTAATTTATTGTAAATTTTGATCACGTAATTATTTATTTATTTTTATTATTAATTTACATTTTTTGCCATCCATCCCCCCCTCCATCCATAAATTGTATTTAAGATCCGATTAACTCTATAATCAGCTAACCCTGTATAAATAATAATAATAATACATAAATAAAATAATTAATAATAGTTAAAAAAAAATACTAATATAGAACAAAATTACAATGTCCTTTTGTGGGGGGGGGGGGGCTTTGAAATTGAAACATTTTTTGTATGTTGTGTGTATAAAATCTTTTAAAAGTCTTGAAGGAAATTATTCAAAGCAAGCATTAATGTCCACCAGTCATATAGATCAGGCCAGGTGCAACATGCAAATCTAACATATCCATTAATTTAACCGCTGAGCCCTTCCCCTCACTCTCCAGGTCATAGTCATGCAGTCATAGTCATATATTCCCTTCACTCCGTCTCCATCTCTCTCACTAGTTCCTCCCAGAGACTGGCAATAACTTGAGGTATGTCCCAATTATTTAATGAATCCATTCAGTAATTGTTAATACTGACCTTTTCTGATTAATTGATCAAACAATTAAAAATAAAACGTCAAAATATGTATTCTGGAATAGTGGATAGTAATTCCACTGAAATGATAGAACTGTCAGCTTCCTTATATGATGAGTAATGATGACAACAGACAATGGTTTGATAGATTAGGAAAATGACAGAGTAGTTCTTCCAGATTGTTTGTGAAGCACTAAAGCACATAAATAATACATGTTATTATATATGTATATATATATAATAATATAATATAAATTAATAATGCATGTTATACATATATATATATATAATAATATAATATATATTAATAATGTATGTTATATATAATATAATAAGATAATATATATATATAAATAATGCATTTGTTGTATATATAATATAACATATATTAATAATGCTAACAAAAGTAAACGACTAATCTTTATCATTGTGTGCCACATTTTGTCTCTCTCAAACACGCACACACACACACACACACACACACACACACACACACACACATTTTCCCTTACAGTTGCCCTGGACAACATGATCAACTCCTCTTCTCCTCCTACCCCCAACTCTTCCTTCCTAGAAGGATCTTTCTTTGCTCAGTGTGCAAATTCCAACAACAACGCTCTGATGTGCATAGCTTTCTTCCTCTTCACCCTCCTCATCCTCTTTCCTCTCTACATCTGGGTCGTCTACCTGGCCAACATCCGGCGAACGCATCACGGCACCACGGGGACGAACTCTGACCTCTTCACCTTTCACCTGCTCCCGTTGGAGCTGGTTAGTAGCGTGGGCATCAGGCTGTATACGATTGGCCAGTCCACATCCAATGTCACGACGATTAAGATTGGTCTGCTCGCCTACGCCCTCGGTATCCCCGGGAGACCCCTGTTCCACTGCTGCACCAGTGTGGAGCGCTACCTGGCCGTGGTTCATCCAATCAAGTACCTGGGACTGAAGGGGGGCGGGGTTGGATGTGGCATGCTGCACCAGTGTGGAGCGCTACCTGGCTGTGGTTCATCCAATCAAGTACCTGGGACTGAAGGGGGGCGGGGTTGGATGTGGCATGCTGCACCAGTGTGGAGCGCTACCTGGCCGTGGTTCATCCAATCAAGTACCTGGGACTGAAGGGGGGCGGGGCTAGGATGTGGCATGCTGCACCAGTGTGGAGCGCTACCTGGCCGTGGTTTATCCAATGAAGTACCTGGGACTGAAGGGGGGCGGGGCTAGGATGTGGCATTCTGCAACAGTGTGGAGCGCTACCTGGCCGTGGTTCATCCAATCAAGTACCTGGGACTGAAGGGGGGCAGGGTTGGATGTGGCATGCTGCACCAGTGTGGAGCGCTACCTGGCCGTGGTTTATCCAATCAAGTACCTGGGACTGAAGGGGGGCGGGGCTAGGATGTGGCATTCTGCACCAGTGTGGAGCGCTACCTGGCCGTGGTTCATCCAATCAAGTACCTGGGACTGAAGGGGGGCGGGGTTGGATGTGGCATGCTGCACCAGTGTGGAGCGCTACCTGGCCGTGGTTCATCCAATCAAGTACCTGGGACTGAAGAGGGGCGGGGCTAGGATGTGGCATTCTGCACCAGTGTGGAGCGCTACCTGGCCGTGGTTCATCCAATCAAGTACCTGGGACTGAAGGGGGGCGGGGCTAGGATGTGGCATTCTGCACCAGTGTGGAGCGCTACCTGGCCGTGGTTCATCCAATCAAGTACCTGGGACTGAAGAGGGGCAGGGCTAGGATTTACTCTGGATCTTTCCCGACATTCCTTACACTTTCTACTTCATCCTCTTCTCCAGCTCCTTCCTCATCATCAGTCTCTGTTGTCTGTTGGTCCTCCGTGCTCTGATTCGCCCAGGGCCGGGGGAGGGGGGGTGGGGCCAGGGAGAGGGTGGACCAATCGAAACGGCGTGCCTTCTGGAGCTTCGCGACCATATTAGGAGCGTTGACGGGGAATATAGAATATATTGGGGAATCTTGTCTTGTCTTTCTGACAGTTCTGGAACGTGATGAGTGTAGATGTGGCGTGTTTGATGTTCACCACCATGGACTTCTTCGTTGTTCCCAGCTGTGTGGTGCAGCCCCTGTTGTTTCTGCATGGCCTCGGAAAACTACCAGGATGTAGGCGGCGCGAGGAGTGAGAGGGGTCAACGAGGAGTGAGAGAGGTCAACGAGTCAGAAATACACAAATGGAAAAAGCTCTAACTGTACACCTGTGCAGACATACACACACATATGCACGCACACACAAGTGATCGGTCATAAGCAAATTCAACTTACTGACTGCACCTTTAACCTGTACACCTGTGCATATGTACGCACACACACACTAGTGATTGGTCATAAGCTAAATATATTTACAGACTGCACCTTTAACCTGTACACCTGTGCAGACATACGCACACACACACTAGTGATTGGTCATAAGCAAATTATATTTACAGACTGCACCTTTAACCTGTACACCTGTGCAGATGTATGCACACACACACGTGTTTGGTGATAGGCTAGGTGCATGGATACACATTTTACTTTTACTTACACGTTGTTCAATTCAGCCTGTCTTGTCTTTAGACAGCAGCAGTAAAACAAATTCAATTAATATTAATATAAAAATGTATATACCAAAATGTTTTATATCAAGTTTGTGAAGGTAATTTCCGTAACCACATACACACATCATAAAGAAGTGTCGGTTACAACACATCAATATATTTAGTAATAGGCTACCGCACACACACACACACCACGATATTTAGTGATAGGCTAGGTCATTAATATACAACAAAGTACCAGGATGTAAATGGTGTTTAACAGAAATACGCAAAAGGATACATACGCACGCGCACACACACACACAGGTGATTAGTCAAACTAAACTTACAGACTGCACTTTTAACCTATTTAGTGATAGGCTAGGCCATTCATATACGGGTGATCTGTTTTAACATGTAAAATGTATTGAACAATTTTTGTTTTGTAAGTATACCTATATATATATATATATATATATATATATATATATATATACATACATACAGTATATACACTGTGTATATATATATATATATATCTTATCTCAATCTTTCTAACTTGTTTTTTGGTGTTTTTTTTCTTTGCTTAATGTGATTGAGCAAAGTTATCACCACTATGTTATCAGTGGTGTCAGAGTTTACCGAAAGGACCAACAAAACTCTACCAAAATCTTTTTTTTTATCCTTCAATCTTTCTTTCTCTCTTTCCATTTATCTCTTCATCCATGATGGACAGAATATAGTAGTCATTAATTAAACAAATCTCTGCCTCTTCTCATTCATTCTCTAATCGCTTCATTGTTCAATCCATCTTTCCATTCATCCATCTCTCATTCATTTCAGCCATAAAACTCCATCTATCCATAATCCATAATATATAATAATATTAATAACACAGATATATTTTTTAGAAATGTATTTCTGTTTCAACTATATTCTCGGTTCCTCCGTTACAATCCTAACAAAATCCTCCGGAAAGTTGGTTGGTATTTACATTTAAACAAACATTAAAACTGTACATCTAAAGAACAAAAAACCAACAAACATCACCATACGTTATTTTGGCTGTTTCACAATTTCCTTAACACTGACAATTTCCATGTGACATTTCAAAGCCAACTCAAAATGAAATCCCCATTTTGACGTAACTTTGCAAATATAATTAGACTTCAAAACTTAAATGTACAGACCTAATCAATCAAAACATTGTAATGCAGCAAAGTATCTGATTGAACCGTTAAGAAGAAAACAGAAGGCAAGGAATTCACGTTAAACTCCAGAAAACACCAGCGATCCCTGGCCAATACAATGTTTGGAATTCATGTTTAAACTCCATGAAACACCAGCGACCCCTGGCCAAGTGTTCCAGTCACAGAAAACATCTATTTTACATCTCAGGGGGAAACAGGTTGGAAAACGAGACTTTAAAAAAAGAAAAATAAAGTCATGTTGGGGTCAAAGGTCGGTCAGTGGAGGAGGGGGCGGGGATTTGACTGGCACGTCCTTGCCGTTCCTTCTTAAGCTTCTGGTAGTATTTCTGGATATGGGAGAGACAAAACCAAGGGCAGTCTTAGTGTCATATGTAAGTGTGTGTGTGTGTGTGTGTGTGTGTGTGTGTGTGTGTGTGTGTGTGTGTGTGTGTGTGTGTGTGTGTATACCTCCATGTTCTGGTAGTGTTTCAGACTACTACACTGTGTGTGTGTGTGTGTGTGTGTGTGTGTGTGTGTGTGTATACCTCCATGTTCTGGTAGTGTGTCAGACTACTACACTGTGTGTGTGTGTGTGTGTGTGTGTGTGTGTGTGTGTATGTATACCTCCATGTTCTGGTAGTGTTTCAGACTACTACACTGTGTGTGTGTGTGTGTGTGTGTGTGTGTGTGTGTGTATACCTCCATGTTCTGGTAGTGTTTCAGACTACTACACTGTGTGTGTGTGTGTGTGTGTGTGTGTGTGTGTGTGTGTGTGTGTGTGTGTACCTCCATGTTCTGGTAATGTTTTAAACTATTACAGTGTGTGTGTGTGTGTGTGTGTGTGTGTGTATACCTCCATGTTCTGGTAATGTTTCAGACTACTACACTGTGTGTGTGTGTGTGTGTGTGTGTGTGTGTGTGTATACCTCCATGTTCTGGTAGTGTTTCAGACTACTACACTGTGTGTGTGCGTGTGTGTGTGTGTGTGTGTGTGTGTGTGTGGGTACCTCCATGTTCTGGTAATGTTTCAGACTACTACAGTGTGTCTGTTTGGCTGTTTTCTCACTGCCGTAGAACAGAGAGCACAGCTTACAGTAGAAGCCGGTCTTAGGAACCACAAAGTCCACACCTGAGGGGAGAAGAGACACACACACACACTCAGAAATGTATACAAGGACACTTCACTAGACAAAATATTTGATACAAATCATTTGGTTCATGAATTTGCTTTGTTTCCAATATAGAATTGCCCATACTGTGTGTGTGTGTGTGTGTGTGTGTGTGTGTGTGTGTGTGTGTGTGTGTGTGTGTGTGCGAGAGAAGCGGTCAACGTACCGATGACGCTGTGGGGGTCAAAGGGCGGCAGGGTGAAGTCGTTGAAGGAGGGAGACTGAGAACGAGACCTCTTCGCTTCAGGCTCTTCCTCCTCCTCCTCCTCCTCTCTCCTGTGCTTACTGTCTGCTACAGGAAGTAAGGGAAGAAAGGGGGGAGGAAAGAGAGGGGAAAACAAAGAGGAGAGCAGGAGAAAGAGGGGAAAGGAGGAGAGACAAAGGAAGAAATAGGAACAATATTTTAAAAACCGTTTCACAGTGCAACATATGTCAACGTTTGCGTCAAGAAAATACAAAATAAAAACAGTTTGTTTCTTTCTCGTCGCTAATGGTCGTAACTCGTAAGTGTCAGAATGAAATGTCCGCCCCCCTCCGTCTCCTCTTCTCTCTTTACCTTTGAGAGTAGCTCTGGTCTCTGTCGTCTCCATCCCTCCATCCAGGTCCTGGAGCTCAGGGGCCACGGGCGGCTGCTGCTGCCCAGCAGAGGAGGCCTCCTGGCTGGGTCGGTCGGCTCCCAGCTCAGCTTCTCTCTGCTGGAGCGCCGGTTGGCTCTGGGGCTCTGACACAGCGGGCTTTTCGACCAATAAGGAGGAAGGCTCAACGGAAGTGGGAGGGGCTGGATCCTTGGTGGGAGGGGCTATTTTAACTGGAGGTTGCGCCTCTTTCTCCTCCTTTTCTTTAGCTTTCCCTCGCTTTCCTCTGGTGGACCTCCTCACTGAAAGGGGGGAAAAAGAGAGGGATGTGGAACAAAAGAAGAGGGTCTTCATGAACAAAATGCCTCTGATTGAGCTATTGTGCTAAAATTTAAACAAATTTCAAAATGTGTCGAAAAAATTATGAAAGAAGCAGCATAAAAACAGCAAGTACATTTTAAGTAACTAATAATATGAAAACATGAGTAGAAATGGTACAAAATGTGTGAGGCGTTGTTTAATCCGACCTGGGGTCTGTCTGCTCCTCCGCACAACTCTTCCTCCTCTCCTAGGGGTGATCACACCCTCCTCTTCCTCCTCAGTTCCCACCTCATCCACAGTGACAAACCTCATCTTCTGGATCTCATGCAAAGCCTCCGGTTGGCTGGTCTTCCTGGTCGACTCTTCCTCCAAATTAGCAGTTTTCTCCTCCTCCTCCTCTTCCTCCTTTTCTATGACCTCATCCATATTGGTTCTTCCTGCTGCCTCCTCTACGACCCCGTCCAGTGTGACCAGCGGCTGCAGATCTACCTCGATCATCCCTCCATCTTTCTCTCCTCCCTCGGTCATCCCTCCATCCTCCTCTCCTCCCTCGTCACCTCCCACCTCATCCAAAGTCACCAGCCCCGTTATGTCCACCCTCTCCTCCTCTTCCTCTCCACCCCCCCCTCCATCCTCCTCTCCTCCTCTCACCTCATCCAAAGTCAGCAGTCCTTCCATGCCCACGCTCTCTTTCTCCTTCTTCCGGGTCGACTCTTCGTCCAAACTAGCTGTTTTCTTTTTCTCCTCCTCCTCCTCCAAACAGGTTCTCCCTGCTTCCTCCTCTACGACCTCGTCCATTGTGACCAACGCCTGCAGACCTCCCTCGGTCATCCCTCCATCCTCCTCTCCTCCCTCGTCCCCTCCCACCTCGTCCAAAGTCACCAGTCCTTCCATGTCTACCCTCTCCTCCTCCTCCTCTTCACCTCTCCCTCTCTCCTTCTCTCTTCCTCTGCTGCCTGCCCTAGCTTTCTCTCGCTCTTTACTCCTCTCTTTCTCGTTCCTCCTCTCCCTCTTTCTACCCAGACCCCTGCCTTTCCCTCGCTCCCCCTCTTTCTCCTTCAGCAGGACTTGTCTCTTCCTCAGCTCTTCCTCCTCTAAGGCGTCGTCAGGATAATCCTCCTCTTCATCGCTCACTTCCTCCAGGGAGACTAAATCTTTGTTTAGCTGGCCTGTCTCGGTTTTGGGGGCCCCCTGGTCCTTTTGTGTCTGATCCCGCCCCTGCTGTCCGGTCCCATTGTCTTGAGTCGACTGCTCCCCTACAGAGTCCACTTCCTGGTATGTTACCTCCTTCTCTTTGGGTAAACTGTATGAGGAATTAGGCTCTTGCGTTGTAACTCCTTGTGGTTGCTGGTCGACTGCAGCGCCATCTTCTGGTGGCGTTTGGTCGTCCACAGAATCTAGGACCCGGTACATTTCTTCTTCAACTTCTTCTTCCTTTGGATTTCGATGTTCAGGTTTGATGATTTGCTGGCGGTGGTTCTCTTCTCCTGGGGTAGTACGTGTTTTGTCGGCAGAGTCCTCTGAAGTGTCCACCTTGTTCCTGCTTCCTGTGGCCTCTGTCCTGGAAGACCTACGCCGAGGAAACGAAGAGGAGGGAGTCTGGTCGCCTGCTGACGCTGAGACAATCCTAGAAGATTTACGACGCGATGAAGAAGACGATGAGGACGAAGACGAGGACTTGTTTTCATCTCGGTTCCTACGTATCAGTAGATCATCAAGAGAGTCCAAAACATGGAAGGTCTCTTCTTGGCTCCTCGTAGGAGTTTGAACACACAAAGGGTTTCTCCTTTTACGTAGTGAAGATGACAACGGCGATGAAGAAGACTCTGGCATTTCTCCCTCATGTTTCTTTTCCTCCTCGGGATCTTCAATAGAGTCCAGCACGTGGAATCCCTCCAGTTCTCCAGACGCAAGAGGGGATCTGACCACATCTTCATCTTCAACGATGGCTGAATCCTCAAGTGTATCCACAACTCTGAAGCGATCCTCTAGTTTTTCCAATTCATCAGTTTCTAACTTCTCCTCGTTTTCTGCGGGAGTTTGATCAGTAGAATCTACCACTTGGAATCGATCTTCCTCCTCTCCTGTTGGTTGAAGATTTTCATCCTGGCTTCCTTCTTTTTCCTGGACTTTGATCGGCTCATCTTCCACAGCAGCTGCTAACATCTGATTGGCACGTTCAAAGTCTGCATAGTCACTTTGATCGCCCACAGAATCCAACACTTCAAAATGACCTTCCTCTTCCTCCTCTTCTTCTTTGACCTGGACGTTATCTTTGGTGACGTTTTCTTCTGCAGCAGCTCGGTTGTCAACGGAGTCTAAAATCTCAAACACATCTTCCTCAGGTAACAGACTCTTCTCTTTGTCTCCGTCACAGTCAGTGTGACCCTCCTCTTCTTCAACCGGCGGCTGGTCTTCTGTGGAGTCCAGTACCTGGTAGGTGTCTTCGTGTGAGGTCTGGTGGGCTGGAGGTTCAGTTATTGTTGAGGAATCAGAGGGTAGGACCTGGTCTTTATTTTCTCCTTCTGTCTGGTCATCAACTGAATCCAGGATGTGGTAACGTTTATCTTTCTCCTCTCCTAAAGAAAGAACACGGTCATTCTCTTCTTTCGGAGTCCCTCCTTTCTTTTCTGCAGTAGAGGAGCCTTTCATAGCAGCACCATCCTCCACAGAGGGAGAGGCTATGCCCTCAGCCTCTTTTCCCAGGAGAGGTGAAGTGTCCTGGGCTGGGTCTGATTCCTCAGCCCCCTCTCCTCCTGGAAGTTGTGTTGCCATATCCGTCAGGAAGCAGCCTGTACTAGGGGAGGGTTGGGTTGCCGTAGCAGCGGCTGTAGAGGAGCGGGTCCTGCGGCTGGTACCGGGGGCAACAGAGGGAGTCTTGGTCTTTTTACTGGTGGTAGCTTTACCGGAGGGAGTTGTAGTCTTTTTACTGGGGGCATCTTTCTCTGTGGGAGTCTTTATCTGATGCGTCTCGTCAGGGAGGGGTTGGGTCTGGGCGGGGGGGTCAGAGGTGGAGGTTTGGGTCGGGTCCCTGGAGCTCGGTTCTGGACTCGTCTCGTCCGTTCTCCTCCGTTTGGACGAGTTCTCTGGAGAGGCGGGGCCAGTCCTGGAGGATGATTGACAGGAGATGGAGGAAGGAGAAGATGGCGGCTCCGCTACCACCTCGTCCACCGTCACAAAGTCGTCCATGTTGAAGTTGTCCCTGGCTAAGGGGTCATCATCCGGCTGCAGGGAACCGTCCGAGACATCGTCCGCTGCATCATCCAGACTCTGGAGATAGAAAGGAAAAAACACACCATAGAAATGTATTAAAATATAACCTTAAATCCAGAGCTTTCAGTACAGATAACACAACATAGGAATATATTAAAATATACATGCAGAGCTTTCAGTACAGATAACACACCACAGAAATGTATTAAGATATAACCTTAAATCCAGAGCTTACAGTACAGATAACACACCATAGAAATGTATTAAAATATAA
>JAPMUY010001197.1:15000-17065 GCA_026901105.3 Galaxias olidus
AAGAGTTTGACGAAGGGGCAGAGATGGCAGATTGAGGCGTTACAGAAGTCTCTGAGGTCGTCACAGGTTGGTGAACTGGCGTAACCTTTGAACCCTGTGTGGCGTCGGACGGACACTCTCCCTCCTTTTCGGACACTTCTCCTCCTCCTCCTCCATCCTTCTCCACCTCTCCATCTTCCATCACGGATGCAGAGTCACACGGTGACACGCTTAGACTGCCAACTGTCGTTTTCACTCCCTCACTCTTGTCGTTTTTCTTTGCCTCCTCCTCCTCTTTCTCCTTTTTTGCAGCCTCCTCCTCCTCCTCTTTTTTCTTTTTCAAAGCCTCCTCCTCTTTTTTCTTTTTCAAAGCCTCCTCCTCTTTCTTCTTTTTCAAAGCCTCCTCCTCTTTCTTCTTTTTCAAAGCCTCCTCCTCTTTCTTCTTTTTCAAAGCCTCCTCCTCTTTTTTCTTTTTCAAAGCCTCCTCCTCTTTTTTCTTTTTCAAAGCCTCCTCCTCTTTTTTCTTTTTCAAAGCCTCCTCCTCTTTTTTCTTTTTCAAAGCCTCCTCCTCTTTTTTCTTTTTCAAAGCCTCCTCCTCTTTTTTCTTTTTCAAAGCCTCCTCCTCTTTTTTCTTTTTCAAAGCCTCCTCCTCTTTTTTCTTTTTCAAAGCCTCCTCCTCTTTTTTCTTTTTCAAAGCCTCCTCCTCTTTCTTCTTTTTCAAAGCCTCCTCCTCTTTCTTCTTTTTCAAAGCCTCCTCCTCTTTCTTCTTTTTCAAAGCCTCCACCTCTTTCTTCTTTTTCAAAGCCTCCTCCTCTTTTTTCTTTTTCAAAGCCTCCTCTTCTTTTTCTTTTTTCAAAGCCTCCTCCTCTTTCTTCGTCGCCTCCTCTCCCAAGCAGGTGTCCGAGTCGGTTTCTACGGTGACGACCGGACCAATGGGCTTGCTCGGTAGCCTCGCGCCTGTGATGACGACATCACTTCCTGAATCTCCACTGTCGGGACTGAAAGTGAGTTTTGGCATTCCCGCTGGCTGTTTCATCCTAGAAACATCCATCAACGTTAATCAACATTAGTGAACATTGTTCTAGCTCGTTGGAATGTTCTAGATGGCCATAAAATAATCACAAACACTGTTATCATTGTTACATTGAAGAAAACACAAAACATAAAGTCAGCTTGTTTAACTTGCAGGTTTTGAATCGTGTGAGGGCTCAATTAGCTGCATCGTATTAAATTAACTACATAAAGGGTTAGGGCTTTCTTTGGGTTAGGGTTAGGGGTTTCTTTGGGTTAGGGTTAGGGGTTTCTTTGGGTTAGGGTTAGGGGTTTCTTTGGGTTAGGGTTAGGGGTTTCTTTGGGTTAGGGGTTTCTTTGGGTTAGGGGTTTCTTTGGGTTAGGGGTTTCTTTGGGGAAGCGGTTTCTTTGGGGAAGCGGTTTCTTTGGGTAAGGGGTTTCTTTGGGGAAGGGGTTTCTTTGGGGAAGGGGTTTCTTTGGGTTAGGAGTTTCTTTGGGTAAGGGGTTTCTTTGGGTTAGGGGTTTCTTTGGGTAAGGCGTTTCTTTGGGTTAGGAGTTTCTTTGGGTAAGGGGTTTCTTTGGGTAAGGGTTAGGGGTTACTTTGGGTTAGGGTTAGGGGTTTCTTTGGGTTAGGGGTTTCTTTGGGTTGGGAGTTTCGTTGGGTTGGGGGTTTTCTATGTTTCTTACTTGGTTCCGGAGAGGGATAGGGTGAGCTTAAAAGTGACCTGGGCTCCCAGGAACTCTGGGCTGAGGGACAGGAAGGCTTGCAGCTTGGAATGGAAGTTAGGAGCGAAGCGATACTCCCACACCACAAACTCTGCTTCCTTAACACTGTCCATCTCAAAGTACACCTGATAGAGAGAGAGAGAGAGAGAGAGAGAGAGAGAGAGAGAGAGAGAGAGAGCGAGAGAGAGACAGAGAGAGAGAGAGAGAGAGAGAGAAAAGGTAAAGAGAGTTAGAGAGAAGTAATTATAGTGTGTACATATTCTTCCGATTACGGTGGGAAAAATAGCAGCTCAACTGTGAAGCAGAAATTAAAACCATTGATACGTGTGTGTTTGTCAGCATCTCAGTG